>JARYHS010010599.1:0-18000 GCA_031002005.1 Vandiemenella viatica | reverse complement strand
GTTTCACGGGCCATCTCAGTAGAAAATCTGAATAAAAAGAAAACATGAACACGAGGAAATGTTTGGACCCATTGTACCTGACAAAAAATATAGATATTTCCACAAAATATTCACAATATTTGTAATTTTTGATTCATAAAATGATAAAAATGAGCAATTGTGATGAAAAGAAAAACGAACGTCAAATGTCGCACGAGTTCGGGCGCAAAGGACCTGAGGCCAGGAGGATCGCTAGTGCACTCCAGGCGGGCGATAAAACTTGTAGCGGATTAGTCGGTGGGGGGGGGGGGGGGAGATTTATTGCTTACCTTGCATAATTTAAATCGCCACCTTCCATTACCTTCTCGACGCCGACATCCTTGTTCTGTTTTCCGTGCTATCCGCTCCGGTAACTGCCTTATTTGCGCTCGCTCGAGTTACTTGCTTATCGCTCCAACTCGAGGAACTTCCTCCCCAATTTTCCTTGTTTGTTCCGCTGGCGTATGCAAGCATATACCTGCCGCGTGGAATTGGGCACCACTTCCCTGTCGACTGGTCCGCCGGCGGGAGAGTGTTTACGGCTTCGATCGTCACGTTAGAGGGGCATCCTCCCCTGCCCACCGAGTTGCAGGGACTTTCCGTGCCAGGGCCTGCACTTAGTGCAGTAACCTGCGTACGGCAGAATTAGGGTCGTTTTGGACGGAGCAACCTTGCGGTGATAACAACCGTCCAAACGACATTCCTGAGGCCTCCCAGAAGACAAAATGGATGCTGGCGTCGAGTCTTCGGACAACATTGTCGTACAGCTGTTCGCAGCCAGCAAACCTACAAGAAGAAACTACCAGCTACAGAATCAGGAACCATCACTAACAAACAACATAGTAGAGAAGCAGCAAGCACCAGCGCTGCTACTGCTAAAGCTCCGGCAACTCAAGTGCCAATTCTGATAAAGAACATAATGGGCATAAACCCAGAAGTAGACCGCATGATACAAAAGAGCTTCAAGAAGAGAGGCAGTACAGAACCAAGCCCATCTGTTTCCATAGTCTCAAAGATGAAGAGACAAATGGAAAAGAAAAAACTCGGCCCATCGCAAACTAAGAAGACTAAGCAAGGCAAGAGGCCAGAGAAGAACCAACTACCACGCTCAGTCACAACAGCTAAGACACCCCAACTCAACGAAGCCATTCACACAACCACTACAGTTGTCCAAGCACCAGCAGCGGCAGAATTCCAGACAGCTAGGAAGACTGTCCGCCCCTCAAATAAAGACACCCAGCGGGAACTGCAAATGGAAATATCGAATCCATACAGCCCGCTGAATGAAGAAACGGACCAGAACCAAACTCAACAACAACAGCAGCAGCCAAACCATCCAAAGCAGAAGTTACCACCAATCGTGGTACAGTTCCAAAATTCGTACAAAGAGCTTTATCAAATGGTAAAAGGGGTCCTGCAAGCCCAACCATTTCAAGCAAAAACTGCAGGAGGAGATAAAATCAAGCTAACATTCAACTGTGCAGAAGACTACCTTAAAGTTATGGCTACGCTACAGAGGAAAGGCATTCCGTACTATACCTTCCCCACTGCGGCGGAGAAGCAGCTCAAAGCAGTTCTACGTGGAATACCCACAAACATGCCCACTGTGGATATCAAAGAAGAGTTAGAAGAGCAGGGCTTTGACATCCGCACAGTAGCACAGCTAAAAAGACCCGGAGGATCGGATCTCATGCCCCTGTTCCTGGTCGTCTTACCTGACCGGCCACAGAACAGGAAGATATTCCAACTGGAGTCATTAATGTCTCTCAGAATCACAGTAGAGAAACTCAGGTCGTCAAATGGGCCAACGCAATGTTTTAATTGCCAGGCCCTGGGCCATGTTGCAAGACACTGCAACATGTCATCTGTGTGTGTTAAGTGTGCTGGCCCACACCTGTCCAATGACTGTTCCTTGAAAAAAGGAGATAGCAACCTGAAATGTGCAAATTGCGGCGGCTTGCACGTAGCCAGCTATAAGGGGTGTACAGCATTCAAACGTGCTCGCTAAAGGCAACGCGGCATTGCTGCAGAGCAGGCAGCTGATGCCAAGAAAAAGCGTGAAGCACAGAAAAATCAAAACTCCGGGGTCCAACAGAAGCCTGAGGAAACTCACGGTCCCTCTGCACAAACCCAGAATCGATAGATGTCATCTGGAAGTCAAAACCATATGAGGCAGGGAAAAAAAGGCTCCTGCCCCAGATTCCAACAGACCTCTCCAGAAAGCAACAAAGAGACTGCTTCAGGAAGATAATTCATCGGGCCCCAGGAAGAAAAATGCGGCCCCACAACCATCCAGAAACAATTCTCCAACCTCCTACGCGGAGGCAGTTAATGGCTCAACGCTGAAACCACAAGCAGCTACTTCATCCCCAGAAGCAGAGCAGCAAGTAACCTCTCAACAGCCACATAATCACTGCAGTCAGCCATGTCAACGCCCCGAGGCCACAACCAACGGAGGCAATATGGATAGACTTCTAGACCTCGTCGGTACATGTTAACATCCCTGCTCCTTAAATTCGACCAGCTCGCCGCGGACATGAAGGCTGCAGTAATGCCGGCCCGGAAGGCTGAACAACCCATGGATACCCAAACCAACCATGAACAGGACGCACATTGAAAACTTGACACTGTGCGTTTGGAATGCCTGCGGTATTTACCAACAAATCAATGAATTTCGGCAATTTCTACGCGATGAAAACATCGACATATGTCTCATCGCCGAGACTCATCTAAAGCCTGGACTGAGAATCCCAGTAACAAACTATAATTGCTATCGTAAAGACAGACCTACCACAGGTGGAGGCGTCACCATAATTATGAAACGAGGCATTCCTCACCACGAAATTCACCTGCCACCAATGCAACAACTTGAAGCCTGCGCAGGTAGAAATAGGCACAACAGTTGGACCGGTTACAGTTGTAGCTGCCTATAGACCACCCAGAGCGTGGCTTGAAGAAGACGACTTCACAAACCTACTACGCCATCAGGGGAAAGATGTTAATCGGAGGGGACCTAAACTCAAAACACCCTGAATGGAATTCAAGAGTAAGAAATAATGCTGGATGCCAGCTCTTCCGTCTCTCT
Organism: Vandiemenella viatica; assembly: GCA_031002005.1. Taxonomy (NCBI): domain Eukaryota; kingdom Metazoa; phylum Arthropoda; class Insecta; order Orthoptera; family Morabidae; genus Vandiemenella; species Vandiemenella viatica. The sequence goes on along the minus strand of JARYHS010010599.1, from coordinate 14,897 downwards.
CAAAGACATAATTTCCAAGTCTGGGGACCAGAAGAAACAACTCATCATCCCTGGAACGGCAGGCGTGGAGATGTCCTGGCTATCGCCATTACTAGAGGCATCACGTGATTCGTGGCCGCCAGTACTATCAACAGAATGTCGTCTGATCACTCACCTGTTATGATACATATTGATGTTGGTTCGTGGCAACATCAATCAACAAATTCATTCAACTACAGCAGGACAGGACTGGGCCAGTTTCCGTGAGATAGTGGAAGCACCCATACCACAACAACTGAATGCACTAAACTTGGACACCGAAGTAAAGAACTTCTCCGCCGCTGTCGTCCAGGCAGCCAAAAATTCTACACCTCCACCCGGCCCCAAGCGCCAATCCTGGCAACTGCCTCCGCAACTCATCGGACAAATTAGGCACAAAAACAGAGTCGTCAAAGAATGGAAGCTTACCCGGCAGCCCCAAACCAGGCGACTCCTCAATCGGCTTCAATGGGAGCTTAAAGCCGCCATCACAGAGCATCGTAACAGGGAGTGGTCAGCTAGGCTTACCACCCTAAACACTCAGGACGGAAGTCTCTGGCAGGCAACGAGAAGATTCACCAAGCGACGTGCACGAATACCTGCACTACACGGTGAAAGAGACCTTGTCTTTACTGATATAGACAAAGCAAATGCACTGGCCTACCATTTTTAGAGGCAGTTCAGGCCAGCTGACGAAGAACACACTGCCGATGTACGCCGACGCCTTACGCGATTTCTAGCAGCGGAAGACGAATATCATATTGATAGTATATCTGAAGATGAAATAAAACGCACCATCATCCAGCTGCACCCACGAAAAGCTTCGGGAAAAGATCAACTTGGAAACATGATCCTGAAAAACCTGCCGCCTGAAGCCATATCTTTCCTGGAAAATCTGTTCAACACAATTCTCCACACTCAGTGGTTTCCCAGATGTCGGAAAGAAACGGTAGTAATAGCGGTTCAGAAGCCCGTCAAGAACAGTATGTTCCCCAGAATTACATGCCAATCAGCTTGCTACCGGCACTTAGCAAAGTCTTCGAAAGACTCCTCTTGAAAAGACTGAACACCCACATCAAGAACGAAGGCTTGATACCAAACTTTCAGTTTGGGTTCCAACAAGGACACTCGGTCACGCAACAAAAATGAGAATCGTTGAAAGAGCCACCACCGCCTTCAACTTTAAAGCCGTCTGTCCGCTCGTCCTCCTAGATGTGGTTCGAGCGTTTGACGCCGTCTGGCACCAAGGCCTTCTGTACAAGCTTTACCAACAGGGTATCCCCGGCCAGTTGGTAAAACTCATAAGAAGCTACCTAAGTGGGAGGTCATTTAAAGTGAGAGTAAGGGAAGAACTCTCCTCAAGACGCCCCATCAATGCCGGAGTGCCTCAAGGGTCAGTGATGGGACCCGTGTTGTATAATTTATACACCGCGGACATCCCGGCCCCAGCTACAGTCCGAATTGCATTGTACGCGGATGATACCACATTCTTCATAGCTCACAGAAACAAGGCCGTTGCAATTTGACGCTTGCAAGAAGTTCTGCAACAGACACTAGCCTGGGCGAGCAGATGGAGAATCTCCCTGAACACGGCTAAAACACAGGCCATAATGTTGACAAGGCGCTTGGGGAAATGTCAACCTCAACAACAGCAAACCCCAAAACTCACACTAAATGGGGAAACAATTGAATGGGCACGAACGGTCAAATACCTTGGCGTGACCCTTGATGCCAGACTATCATGGAATCCGCATATACAGGATCTCAGAAGACGAGTTGCTGCTCGACTACAGGAGCTATACCCTGTGCTAAACAGGGACAGCGCGCTCTCCCCAAGAACCGGCGTTAGCGTGTACTGCAGTTTGGTGCGCCCGGTGGTGGAGTATGCGTGCCCAGTGTGGGAGTACGCATCCAAGATGCAACCACAGTGCCCCCTGTCCGTTATCCATATCAGAAAATTCGTGTCTGGCGTTCCATGTAGCGTTAAGTGCTTCGAAGCACAATTTCCGAACATTACATGGCTTGCCAATGATCAAGCTAAATTACAAACTGAGTAAAATTAAATTCATTTGATCTTATGATTTGGTGACATAGTTTCAATTTGCCGCTTATTGAGTATATTTCCGGTGTGGACCTACAGTTTAACTTCAAATTCGAGCTGCGAACGTTCTGGATTATCTCATATAATCAAAACATAAAAATTCCCCGCTCCGACCGCCGCTCCGGGATACGAATCAGAGAAACTGAATTTTAACACCGCTCACCACGTTAGGTGATGGTATATCACAGCGTCGCTAAGGCTTGGCGGCCTCCTTGATGTTGTTTCTTAGAGGAAACCGAAAAAAACCAGTAGTAGTTTTTACCCTATCACTTTTGTCATATACAACATGAACAATGAAAAAACATTCCACCACACAGATCTGTCTCTACTGAGGACAGGTAAACGTATCACTTTACGTCTCTCGGGTAATCGGCTTTCATTAATTTATGTCTACAGCCAGAAGTGAGAAATTGTACCGTTTAGTTCATCCGACTGTCCAAATGATTGCATAATGTATACCACTGCTCGTTTCACCACGAAGCCGATTATTGTTATCAGAAGTTGAACATCTTATCTACACAGACTGCTGTACATAGCGTACCACACTGGAAACTACTTATTGCCAAAGCACTCAGATCCAGAAACTTTGAAAATTACAATAATAATGGGACAATGATAAAAACAAAAAATTGACCTGAATCATCCGCCGGACTTGAGGGTTGAAATCTATCACAAAATGCGGCATACGATGATCAGTAAGCCATACACATCTGACCCAAAAAAGATGTATACAAGAGCAAACACACAAACATAAGATACTGCGGCTATAGTTAAAGAACAAAAACTATAAAAGAATCACACGGGAAGAAAATAAAACTAAAAAGAACACCGAACTAGAGACAGAAATACAAAAACATAAAAAAATTGTGTTATTCGTTGCTACGATCACGTTGAAAATAAAATTTCTTGTTAATCGAATACTTCTCAGCCTAATTTTTACACTTTTGTTCATTCTACAGTCTTGAATGCTTAGAGCAGTGGTTCCCAATTAGTGGTAAGCGTACCCCCAGGGGTGCGTGAGGTTTCTTCAGGGGGTACGCGCGGTAGTCTCTTGGCTAAGGTGATCACTAAAATAATTGAAAAAAATCCACTTTTATCAGCCAAAAGAAACATTACTATCACCCAAATATATTTTAAGATAAACTGTGTTTGTGTCGATTATATTATTGTAATCTTGTGGTTGTGAGAAGCACTCTACTGGGATAAACGAATTCATTTATTTATCATTTCAGCTGTAAGGGGTACGCGAGGTTGAGCTCCTTCTTGCAGTGGTACTCGGGATAAAATAATTGGGAACCACTGGCTTAGAGTATTTGCTGTTACACTTTGTTTACCAACATTTACTACGCATTTTATTTTTTTATTTTGCTTCACACTCATTCCTTATTATCATCTCTTTGTTAACGTGATTGCTTTGAGTCACTCTCCTTCATAACCAATATTCACTACAATATGGAATATGCATGTAATTCAAATATTGGACTAATGTTATTACTGCAGAATTACAACTATAACGGCATTTTCATATTTATTCGCTTTTTATTTATTGATTGAATACAAGGGAAATTTAACTTCCCAAAACTCAACGCTATTGGTCGAATCGAATAGTGACGTAAAAATCCACGTTCACATTGTAAACGATAGCGTAGTTACTGGGTCTTTTCATAATTTTGTAATTGTTTCGAAGTTTTATCGTAATTTATTAGCAAAATTGGTGAAATTCTTGCCAAAGTACTCATACAATAAATAATGTTTTGTTAAACAATCTCTCCAAGAAAAGATGTTTGACAACATATTTTGCATCAATTCCGAATTTTACAGACGCTGACGTTAGAGTAGTGGAAGCTGGTTGAATTACAATTGAATTATATATAGTAAAATTTCCTTTGGTTGGAGAAACGGAAAACTAATATCATTTTAATACAAGTACATCTGAAAAAATAAAACCATGGAGAATAGAAAACAGTAGGATTTATCTGAGAGGTCGTAGGTTACAGCAATGTTTGGAAATAAGAGGAACAACGATGATAAAAAAAAGGTAATGTCGATTTGTTATTGTTAATGGCAAGAAAACTGAACTTGTGCGGAAGATTTGTAACATTGTAAATTAATTCAAATACCGGTTAGAAGCCTATTCAAGAGTTTATTTGAGGCATTCCTATTGTGTTTAAATGTGATTTACTTTCTCTCTATAGGTGCTCAAGTGGTGATTTCTTTTTATGAAGCTCGAATGAAAGAAATGTGAGTTTAAATTAGACTTTTACGTTATTATGTGGTATATATAAAATACTGACGTGAGTAAAAAAATTAACATAGCTTTCGAGTCTGCACCTATTAATTCAAACACATAAATATATTGTTTCGACAGGGCTTTCATATATATTATTTCTATTGCGTGGTTTTTTTTCCCCACAAGCCACTATCTCTCTTCATACTCAACCGAAATCAATGAATGAGGTGTCATTTTAAAGCTTATTGTCTCCACTTTGGACACATTATATTTTGAGAAAAGAATTTTTCGGAATTCTACCATTAAAGGGCTACATGGCAATATTTCTAAAATGCTGTTTTATTGTGTTACGAGTCATTTATCTCCCTGGATACATATCTTAAATCGTTTAATGACATGTTAAAGATTAAGATCTCTGATTTGGTGACGTCATATGTTAAGACGGGGATTTTTCGTAATTCGACCATTAAAGGGCAAAATTACCATTATTTCCGTAACGTTTATTATTATTATTATTATTTGCTACGAGCTATTTATTGATATCTAACCGAACTCGAGAAATGAGGTATTATTTTAGAAATGTCTCCGCTTTGATCTAATCATATTTTTAAAAAGGACTTTTTCTGAATTTGATCCGAAAGGGCAAAAGTATTAATATTTCTACAGAGCGTGTTTGTGTCACAAGCCATATATCTCCCTTGATATCTGACCGATATAGATAAATGAGGTATAATATTAACGATTAAGGTCTCCGATATGGTGAAATCATATTTTAACAAATTGATTTTTTTTTAATTCGACCCTTAAAGGGCAAAAAATGTCAATATTTCTAAAATGCGTTTTTTGTGTCTCCATGGATATCTAACCGAAATCGATAAATGAAGTAGTATTCTGAAGAGTAATGTCTCAGCTTTGGTGACATCATATATTAAGAAAGAATATTTTTGGAATTCAACCCTTAAAGAGAAAAAGTATCAATGGTTCTTCAATGCATTTTTGTGTCACGAGCCGTTTATCTCCATTTATATCTAACCGAAATAGATAAATGAGGTAACATTCTGAAGATTAAAGTCTTTGTTGTGGTCACATCATATTTTAAGAAAGGGATTTTTTCTGAATTGAACATATAAAGGGCAAAAATATCAGTATTTATAAAATGCGTTTTTCATGTCCCGAGCCTTTTATCTCTCTTGATAATTAAGCAAAAGTGATAAGCGAGGTATCATTTTAAAGACTGAGGTCTTAGTAAGGTCTTCGATTTAGTTGGACCATATTTTAAGAAAGGAATTTATCAAAATTCGAACCTTGAAGGGCAAAATTATTAATACTTCTATAACTCATTTTTCTGTCTTGAGCTATGTATCTCCCTTGATACCTAACCCAAATCGATAAATGAGGTATCATTTTAAAGCTTAAGCTATCCGATTTTGTAAAATCATGTTTTAAGAAAATAATTTGTTCGAATTTGACCCTTAAGGGCAAAAATGTAAATATTTCTAAAAAGCTTTTTTTATGTTTCGAGCCATTTACCTCCCTGGATACCTAACCGAAATTGATAAATGAAGTAGGATTATGAAGAATAATATCTCCGCTATAGTGAAATGATATATTAAGAAAGAAAATTCTTTGGAATTCATCTCTTAAAAGGAAAAAGAATCAATGGTTCTACAACGAGCCATTTATCTCTATTAAAATCTAACCGAAACAGATAAATGGGACATCTTTCTAAAGATTAAGGTTTCCGCAATTGTCGCGCCATATTTTATGAAAGGAATTTTTCGGAATTTAACCATTAAAGGGCAAAAATATCAGTATTTCTAAAATCAATTTTTTGTGACTCGAGCAATTTATCTCCCTGGATACCTAATCGAAATCGATAAATGAAGTAGCATTATAAAGAGTAATGTCTCCGCTTTGGTGCAATTAAGTATTAATTTTTTTTTTTTTTTTTTTTTTTTTTGGTACTACCCTTAAAGGGGAAAAGTATCAACTGTTCTACATGGAATTTTGTGATACACGCCTTCTGTCTCTCTTAATATCTAACAAAAATCCATAAATGAAGTACCATTTTAAAGATTAAGGTCTACACTTAGGCAACATAACAGATTGATTACAAAATTTTCGAAATTTGATCCTTGAAGGACAAAAGTAATAACTATGAAAGTCACGCATATGAGATACTTCTGAGATAAGCCGCGAGATAGAAGCAGCACATGTAACAGAGATATTAATAAACTGCTTCACTGGTGTCAACAAAGATTGAGCGGGTAACCGATAATTTGCTGCACCCATGGAGGTTCCTCCATGGCTGCACCACATTTCACAGAGGTTTCAATAAATTGGGTGTTTTCTGTGCAATAACTAGCTTATAGGAGTATTTTTCTGTTACGGCAACATTTCTATTTTTCTATAACATTTTATTCGTGAAATTTTCTCACGGGCTACGATCACAACTACACATATCACAGAAATATGGATATTCTGTGCGTATTTTGTTTAGGTTAGTTGTAATATGTTAAGGTCAGAGACAGTTGGTTGTACATATGATTTACGGGTTCAAACGTTTTTCCTAATTGTTTCGTAATACGTTGTAAATATTTTTTATGTATTTATTACACTAAACAAATAAACAATTGCTACATATGAGGCGGTTTTCCTTTCATATATACAATAATAATATTATATTATCGTATTTCGACAAGCTACAAGATAAAGTGATAGATATTTGAATTATCAACTTTTTTTATGTATTATTTACGTATTAGATAAAACTAATGTGCATCAGGGAACAAACCGACAGTGAAATTGCTGACAATGGGAAATATGCATTTAATTAAAACTCTGATCTAGTATGATCTAGCAGATTGTGGTAAGGTTTAAATGCACCCCGGACCAGGGTGACAACTGATAGGTAAGACACAAGGAATTACATTGAACGTTATTTTATAACGATTTTATTAAGAAGAGTCAACTTACTAGGTATACAGATAAAAAACTAAAGATTGATCATGGTTACAAGGAGGTGAAAGAATTGAATGTTGAGCACTTGGCATCACATTTGAAAGCAAACTCAACTGTTAGGTAGTAGGGAAAAGGTTTCAGAATCCTTCAATTGTTGGAGAGTGACGAAGGATGTACTAGAGAAATAAGGGGATTGGGTTACAAAACGTTGGTCAGACGGTTGCTTGAATATGGTAGTGTAGTATGGATATCAGATATAAGAATTGGAGGGTATGCAAAGAAGGGCTGCTAGATTTGTCTCTGAAAATTACAGAAAAAAAACAATCAGTACGTGATATGATAAAGGAGCAGGAATTGGATTCATTTCAATATAGGAGAAGGGTGAAGAGAATCATAGGAGAGTATAAGGTGTATATTGGGGATGAGACGTGGAAAGATATTGGTAGAAGAATTATTAGAGGTGCATGGAAGGGAAAAGAAGACCATGACCACAAATTTGCACTCGATTTCGGGCATGAGGGTGTGGGGAGATTGTCTTTCATAGGTCAGTGATTGGAATAAATTACTAACAGAAATGATGAATAATTTACCAAAACCGCTAAAAGAAGTCAAAGTTGAAATTAGAACAGGGATAACGGGTGGGATATGGGAAGGGGAAAAATGAATGTGCAGGGAAATTGTCACTGGAGCGCGTTCCATCTAAATGAAATTAAAGCATTGACTAGCCAGAACACTCCTTTCAACCCGTCGTTTTTGACGGGCTTTGAAGTTAGTAACATAATAAAGTAGCAGAAAAGTATTTAATTAAAGGTATTGAATGACATGTTAAGAAGATATTTCAGTCATCTGCATATATGTTGAAGTGTATATACCCTTAATAGTCGTGCGTCTAGGGTCAGCATAATTTTCCGACCCGGGTTCAAGTCCTCACAGTATCAAAAGCCTTTTATCTTCAGAAATTTATGAGAATGATTTTTTTTTGCTTTGTTTCAACTTTATTTAAAAACTAATATTATAAATAAATAATTTTTCAAACAAATCACATTACACGCAATACCAGCTTCACTTTTTCCAGAAACTCATTTTTTCTAAATGAAGTCTTCTAGGATGATTTTCTGTTTTCTACAATCGATTAGGTTGATTCCGTGCAATGGTGGCGTGTAAATGGCTGAAAGTTAAATAATGTACGTAATAAAAACAGTTTCCCCTCCTAACCAAATTTCAATGGCGACAGACGAGGCATGTTACGAAGTCATTGTTAATATATTGGCTGAAATCTTGCGAATGAGATCAAAGTCACATGACGAAATGTCGGGAGAGTACAATGCAAGATCACATGACTCAGAGTGTGTAGGGCAGCTACTGCGACGTTGGGGATGGGAAGAATTGGAGCATACACCGTACTCTCCTGACATTTCGCCCTGTGACTTTGATCTCATTCGCAAGATTTAGGAACCGCTAAATGGTAGGTGGTTTGCAACACGAGAGGACATTGCTAATGCTGTGTGCCAACAGGTGGCCCGATTCACACATGGTGCGGCACATGCTGAGGCTGATGGTATCCAGCGCCTCCCACATCACTGGCAGCATGTGGTGACAGTAGCAGGGGACTACTTTGATGGTCTTTAGGCCCAGGTTTGTCATGTCAACTTTATGTGTACTCTGTTGCCATTCTTTTGCACCGTGAATGACATATTGCCCTGTATACTACCGTAATAAGTTAGTGTGTTACGATATTTCAGTGCTATTCATTGTCCACACATGTAGTTAACACCTTGTTCTTTCATCTGTTTCCAACCGGACTGGTATCTTCCAGAAAAAAAAAGGTTGCCATGACTTATGACCCAACCCTCGTATTGAGATCCGGCTACAGAATAAACTCATCAACAAAGTCAAGGGGTTCCAAGCTTGGAACCCAGCACTTCAGCGGCTCCGCAAACATCAGAGCCAAGGCACAGTGCGTGATGTAGGTGGCATACACTGCTCGACGCATAGGAGAGTACCACCCCCACGACCACTATCGGAGCGCCGCGGCGGGAATGGAGGGGATGGGCCAAAGGGTATAAATACCGCCCCGGCAGGTCCGGCCCGGCAGTCGCGTCCTGGACTGCGCTACTCACGCCGGCCAGCAGACGCAACCTGAACATGATGGCACGTTATTCTGTCAAAAATTCGTTCAACTACGTTCAATTGATCCGGCCGCACGCCCGAGAGATCTTCACGCATGAAAATTTACTTTATCAGGCGCATTTCGCATCGTATTTTTGCACATAGGTACAATAAAGTATTTATAAAATGCCTTTCGACCTCCTCCAATATCGAAAGTAGCTATAAAACATAAAACTTTTGAGATAAAACACTCCACAATATATATTTTGTCAGTGTAAACGCAGACGATGACGTCAGAGTGAGAGCGCTCCAAAAAGGCGTTAAAATTGCAAGAATTGGATTTCAGTTTTAAAATAGTCATTTTAATGTTAAATTTTAATCTTTCCATCAATGTTACATTTTTTGCGGTTATTTAACAGTGTAAATAATTGATTAAATATAATACATGCTATATATTGCCCGTCATTTTTCTATATTTTTTAGATATTCTACACAAACTTCTTTTTACAGGAGTTTAGTGATTCATGCAGATATTTTTTATAGAACTAACGGTTGTAGCTGATTCTTAAATGACTAACATAAAAGAAACGATGTAGCAGCGTTACGATGGACGCAATACAGCTATCGGCCGGTTCTTCCGTGGACACTTACCTCACTCGTGCTAAACTAAGGTTCACTTTTTAACAGTAATTTTTTTCATCCTTAGTAAGATTATCTTGATCTTTACTTCGCTGGAAATCCGTTAATAGTTTATCTAGTACGAAATGATGAAATCATGGACTTCAAGCAGCTGTGGTCTAGTTTTTCCACGAAAAATTCGGTGAATGCTAACAATAAATTTTCTACAAGTAAGTATAGACACTTACAGATCCTATTTCAAAGGCTAGTGAATATATTGATGGCTTTTACTAAAGATTCTGTTAGAATGTTGAAAGTTAACGGAAAGATACCGCTCCCAACAGATAAAGGATACACCTCGGTGGTCCCCATAAACGTGAAGGAACTTCACGACCTACTTCCGGATCTTCCTAATAAGGACAATCAATTTTAGAACAATATTCTAGCCTGGTTGACTACGAATTCAGACGTGAAAGATGACGAAGAGTAACCCTTTTTTCATGATTATCATTATTTCACTTTTTTATTTTTCAAACCTGCAATTTCTTTACAGATATTTCAGCAAAAACGTTTAAATAAAATTAAACAAACTTTTGCTTTTTATCTCACTTCTGATTTTTCATGTGCATTTTAATGTTTTTGAATGATATGTACGAAATTTTAAAACAAAAAAGGAAACATTTTTTCTCAACTTTGTTCTTTCCTCTCTAATATGTGTGTGAATATTTTTGTTTGAATTTCACTCACAAATGTGTCTTAACGTATGGTATCAAACAAAAATTGAATTTATCATTTAAATTAATTATGGAAAGAATGAAATGGATTTTTATGTTTTCCTAAACTTTTACTTTTGATAAGCTGTTAACTTATTTCATTCAGCTATTCAGTTGAAATCATAATTAACGTTTTCTTCCGAAACATAATTTGTTGCGCCTAAGCATGAAGCCAAACATCGATAAATTTTTCATCTAAAGATAATTTATAATTTAATGATAAATTGATAGGTAGATCTATTAACCGATAATGTAAGCACCAGATTACTCGGCCGTCAATTCCACACTTCCCACACAACATCAAAAGATAATGTATATCATATTAACGTGGCGTTAAACGGTATTTCCCAGAAGTAATTTCTCGCCTTTTATTTTCATAATGCTCGCTTTAATTTAGTCAAGTTACTTGACGCAAAGATGGGAGAAAGCAATAATTAATTAATTATATTTCTGTTAATACTAAACCAACTATAATGCTACGGTTTCATGTATTCTCTATAGTCTAGCGGAAAAATTTTCATTTTTTTTTTTTTTTTTTTTTTTTTTTTTTTTTTTTTTTTTTTTTTTTTTTTTTTTTTTGCCACGCCTACTTGTATTTCGTTTGTCGAAATTTTCTCTGGTGAAATGAACTAAACTGAAAGTGACTTCAGGTTTAAACCAAAAAGTTACGTATCTTTTATTTTTTGAAATGGCTTTAAGTATATTCTGCGGCTATTTCATTACATAATTAGTAGTATTATCGAGAAGAAGAAGTAGGAATATGGTATTTATACCTGTTGCTTTTCTCCTGGAACAATTACTGAAAACAAAGTAAAATCTGAATTAGTAAAACCAGACGGTGATTCGAAGTATTGCAGAATACGACAGAGCGAGTTGGGTGAGCGGTAACCCTCTCGATTCACACACAGGTTCGAATCCCCACCCGCTATCCGGATTTCGATTTTCAATGGTTTCCCAAAACTGCGATATGGTTCCTTCCAAAAAAGGCCAACTTACAACTGTAACACAAACTGAAATAAATAATTCCGAGCAGTAACACTAAACAGAAATAAATAAGTAGGTATAGAAATATCATGAGAAAAAATTTGTTGTATGTGCAGTTTTTATTTCTGTCTATAGTGTATTTAAATCTTAAGAGATAAGTCTTCATCTCAACATTACACTTTGTTATTTAGTTGTGTACTTTATACATTCTATTTTCTTCTCCCTCTACAGTGTTTATCTTTGACTGTTTCATCGACTAACGAATTAATAAATGTCATATGCCTTGCATTTTGCCCCTCACCCTGAAAAGCATTTCTCCTTACCCATCATCTAAAAAATTTGTTCATTTCGTACGTCATCTGTACACTTGATCTTCAACATCCCTTTACAACAACACTTTTGAAATATCCCAGTTTCTGTGAAATGCTGTTCTGCACACATCCTGTATTAGAAATATGTGTGCGTTTATGTTTCACGTATCGGACTTTTCTTCGATCCTTGCAGTCGTATTATACCAATGGTGCCTTGTAAGTAACGTGGCTTCTTTGTTTAGTTCTGTGTTTCTTGGTGCTATAGTGTGATAGTTAAAGTTTGTAGTATCCGCCATTACAGAACTGTTTTCCTTGTGAATTCTAAAATATATTATTTATATAAATGTTTTTTCGGAAGTAATAGTATAATTATTATCATTCAATAGTCGTAATATACTACAGATTGATTAGCCTGTAAATGCAGTTAGATAGAAGAAAAACATGTTAACATCGGCAAATCAATAATCAGGAGATGTATTAAAAACTACATTACATTACGTTCTTGTTCGGTGAAAATCGTTTCGATACGCAAACACTATTTACACTAATGCATAGTATGAGAAGAATTAATAAAAACGACTACAAAAATATTTCCCTTCAAACAACTTCCAACTAAACGAGGCATATGCAATGGACGCCTAACACGTCGCACTTGTCGTAAATCTGCCGCCAGTCCTTTGAAAAGAGTTAATGGAAACGTTAATGGTTTATAAATGAAAAATCAACTCGTATTGAATTCAGTGTACTGAAGAGCGAATAAAGCGGACCGCGATAAATTCTGAATGTATACAACAGAAAAGGACTGGGTAAAGAAATATGAACTCCCCCTCCCCCCCCCCCCCCCCGACTCTGAATTTCCACAATTCAAAACTTAACGAACTAGTGTATAATTTCTAAGAAAACGTAAATAGAAGTTATAGAATTGTATTTGTGAACAAAAAGCTTGCATTTTTCACATATATAAACCCACAATCAACAGAAAAGTAATATTTCAGACACACGAACTGTGGGAAAATTAGCAGGTATGAACAACAAACTCACGATGTTAATTGATCCATCAACAAGCTGAATGAAGCACCCATTGAGACCCATACCTTCTCTGAATGTTACACCAGTCTCCCATTTACTGCACCCAACTAGCCGCAGTTCGCCTGATCTGGGTATTAAGTACAGTAAGTCTCTCTACTTCCACGGTTCACTCAAAGTTCCGCTCCTACCATCTGCCTTCTCTGCTTCAATATATATTTCTCATAACATCCTTCTTACGCGTAGTCTTGTTTTATGTAGTTTTCCTAAACTATGTAGCTGTTCCATCTGACGTAGTGGTCTTGTTTATGTATTTCTCTTGATGTGATCCAAACAACATACCTACAGCTCTACCCAATTCTGTCTACCAGACTGTCCGCATCCAGATCCTTCTTTATATTCTCATTCCTCATCACTTCTTATTTCACCCAGTACACTTCTCAGAAATTTCACTTATCCTCTGTGCCAGTCCTTCTTGGTATGATACATATTTCCGTTTTGTAATTTAGACATTACCAATTTGGCGTTTATTGGTGCAGTTTGTTCGATACCAGATGCATAATACCGTGCTGGAAACTCCCCCCTTCCTGTAGCCGGCTAGTTATTTCAATCTCACTTCTTCCGTTTGCCGACAGATTTGCACTAAAATATGCACATTTCTTCACAACATTCAACGTTACTTGATCTTCCAACTTTCAGTCTCAAAGTCCTTTCGTTTCCATCCAACGTTACAACACACGTTTACGTTTTTATTCGTATTAGTCAGCCATTTTCAATCATGAACTGATGATAAATTCCTATTCTTTTCACGTCGCACTTTATTAGTTTTTCATAGTTCCTGTATCCATCACACGTACTCTCACTTCAAGTACCTACCTCGTATAAATTTCCATAAGTTCAACCACTTAAAATATTCATCAAAGTAACAATGATAACATCTATCAAGAGTATGCTTTTTTTTTCTTTTTTTTTTGCTTATGGCTTTATGCCCCGTCGACGTCGAGGTTATTAGAGGCGTTAAAGGACTGTGGGCAAAGAATGGGAAGGAATTCGGGCATGGCCTCTTGAAGGAACCGTCTCGGCCTTCTCCTGTAGTGATTTGGGGAAACTTTGGAAAACCCAAATCTCGATAGCTGGACTCAGATTCAAACGCGCGTTTTCCTGAAAGCGAGACCAGAGCGTTCGACGAATGGTGGCAGACTAACGATGATTTGAACGGAACAGTCAGGGATCAACAGTCAGGAATCACAGTATCACTATGTCAGGCAGTCACTTACAGAGCTATGTGCAGGGGCGAAAAGTTTGTCTGTATTTTGAGTATCATTAAATTGTACAATTCGTACGTAAGTCTGTAGACTATGAAATTTTTGCTAATAGCAGGTAATTCAAGGAATCAGTATCCAAACAAAGTAGTTTCTACCAGGTAATATGTGTGAAACCATACTATCTCCAAAGAAAAATTTTGTATTTAGTTCGACAAGTGTAGTTGGCCTCGAGGACCAAAAACATCCGATATTTGCGTGGTACTCCGACGTAGCGGTAGTTATTAGGTGAGACGCGGTTGCAGTGAGATGAAGCTGGTGCAGCGCTTCAAAGACCGCTCCACTCGACTGGCCGCTCGTACTTCACAGGTCGCCGCGTCAGCGCGTCTGCCGGCGAGGCGGGTCGATGTCGCGCGCGCTACAGACGAAACGGCGCACTCGTCAGCGTCTCCAGCCGAGGGGTAGTAATTATAGTGAATGAATTTGAAGGAACACTATGGAATG
>JARYHS010010598.1:0-22000 GCA_031002005.1 Vandiemenella viatica | reverse complement strand
CGGAGAGGAGTGGGGAGACGTGGCCGCCATATTACCTATCCATACAGACACGGGGAATATATACAAAAACCTCAAGGGGACTCTAGGATAAACATGACGCCGCCATCTGATGGTGGATTATTATGTAACTCGGTGAGACATATAAAAAATTAAAAATAATTTTTTTTGATATTCTGCTTAGTTTTCGAGATATTCTGTCTCAAATGTGAGATGTTTTTGGTTGAAATTCAGGAGAAAAACTTTGTCAAAGTCAAATTTGATGATGGATTCTTATTTAAAAAGGCGAGACAAATAAAAAATAAAGAATAAAAATTTTCGATATCTCGCCTAGTTCTAGGGATATACCGCCTGAAAAATGAGGTGTCTTGAGTTAAAATGCAGAAGAAAAATTTCACAAATTTGATGATATATTCTTGTGTAACACGACGAAAAAATCGAAAATCTTATATATATATAAAAATAGACGTGTTTTTTCCTATATTTCACTTTTCAGCCACCACTACCTAGCACAGATCACTGATGTTTGTGGGTGGAAGTAGCATGGAGTTTCCTGTCGTGCACAACGTTGGCCGAATGCCGATAACTGTGGGGATGTGGGAGATATAATGATTAAAGTTGGTCAGTGCAGGGCGTTTTCATATTTCGACCAAAAATTCGTATCTCCGTATACTTATCTTTCCTGCCACAACTACATAACATATACTTTGTGTTTGTGTGTGGTAGTAGAATCGTCTTTCCTGTCGTGCACTATGGTTGTTAGATGCCGGTAGCTATGGGGATGTGGGAGATATGGGGGTTGAAAGTGGTCGACCTGTGGCAATTTCATACTTCTGCCAAAGACAAAAGTGTCATGGTGTATCACTTTTCAGCGAAAACTATAGATCACAGATAACTGGCGTTTGTGTGTAGTGGTAGTACAGAGTCACCTTTCGATCACAACAGCGGCCGAATTTCAGAAACTGTGGTACTGTGGTAGATGTGGTGGTTGTAAGTGGCCGACCAAGGATATTTTCGTATTTCGACTGTCTCCGCATATGTCACTTTTCTGCCACAACTACATAGCATAGAGCATTGGTGTTTCTGTTTGGTAGTAGAATCGTATCTCATGTAGTGCACTATGGTTGTTAGATGTCGGTAACTATGGGGGTGTGGGAGAAATGGGGGTTGAAAGTGATCGACCTGTGGCAGTTTCATACTTCTGCCAAAGACAAAAGTGTCATGGTGTATCACTTTTCAACGAAAACTATAGATCACAGATAACTGGCGTTTGTGTGTAGTAGTAGCACAAAGTCACCTTTCGATCACAACAGCGGCCGAATTTCAGAAACTCTGGTACTGTGGTAGATATGGTGGTTGTAAATGGCCGACCAAGGATATTTCCGTATTTCGACGAAAGGCATGTGTCTTCGCAGATTTCACTTTTCTACCTCGACTACATATCATAGAGCATTGGTGTTTATGTGTGGTAGTAGAATCGTGTCTGTTGTCGTGCACTATGGTTGTTAGATGTCTGTAGCTATGGGGGGTGGAAGATATGGGGGATGAAAATGGTCGACCTGCGGCAATTTCATATTTCTGCCAAAGACGCATGTGTCACGGTGTATCACTTTTAAGTGAAAACTACCAATCGCAGATCACTGGCGTTTGTGTGTGGTAGTAACACAGAGTCTCCCATAGATCACAACGTTGGCCGAAATTCGGTAACTGTGGGAGTGTGTGAGATATGGTGTTTGAAATTGGTCGATCATGAATATTTTCGTGTTTCATCCAAAGACTTGTATGTATCCGTAAATTTTACCTTGCTGCCGGAACTACATAGCGCAGAAGACTGTTACTTGTGTGTGGTAATAGTATCGAGTCTCCCATCGTGCACTAGGGTGGTTAGATGTCTATAGCTGTCAATATGAATTCTTTACAATCACGAACGAAGTCGTGGGTACCAGCTAGTAAAGAATAAAATTTTTCGATATCTTGCTTAGTTTTCGGGATATACTGTCACCAAATAGCAGTTGTATGGATACGTAATATGGCCGCTGCGCATGCGCAGTATCAGTCGAGAGTTTAGAGGCGGCGACACAGAATAAGTGGGATTTCCTCTCCATATATTTCTTTCCTCCATGTTGGTGACACGGAATGCTTCCACTGTGACAACTTGGATTTGGTTTCTGGGTTGTAACCGTACACCCAGTACTCGTCATCAGTGATTATAGTGTTTGTGAAGCTGTGCTCACTGTTTGTGAAGTCCAGCATGTCCTGCGAGAGTTCAAAATGCCGCAGCTTTGGCACAAATTTTTGCCGATACTCTATTCGTGGCCAAACCTTCGGTCACAGTGAAATGTGTCGAGAAAGTGCTGACGGCCACCTCTTCCGCAATTTTTCGGATAGTCTCACGACGGTTCCACATCACCACAGCGTCAACTTTGGCAGTGACCTGGTCATTTCGACATGTTGATGGCTGATCGGAGCATGGCTCGCTCACCACTGCTGTGCTGCTATCTATAAACTGGTTGTACCACTCCCTAATCTTTGTGGTGCCCATGGCATCGTCACAGAAAGCCATCTGAATCTTGTGAATGGTTTCCACCTGGCTGTCGCCCAGGCAAAATTTGATGCAATACCTCTGCTCCAGTCATTCTGTCATTTTCATTACAATTAAAAATCTTCAAGAGCACTACACACAACCCACTCAAATGTTGCTTACCAACAACTGACATTATCGACAGGCATGAAAGAGTTCACACATGCTCATGAAGGTTCAAGGTCGCTTTGTTCAAATCCGTCAGGTTTATACTTTTCTAATAAACCTTGTATATACAGGGTGTGTACAAAAGGAGTCCCTGATTTCAAGTAGTAAAGTCTTGGAAACAAAGATCAACGGAAGAATGCGATAAAAAGTTTTTTTATTGTGAAAGCTGTAAGAATCTCATATGGGAGTTTAAACAAAAAGTTATAAAAATCGTTTCTGAAAACTGCAACTTGCCGCTAGACTGTGTTCTAATCTGTGATATTCCAGTAGCAGAAAATACGTTCAATGGAATACATGATTTCAACTTGTTCAATCTGTACGCTAACGTCCTCTGCTGCTTCGTTTAACGGTGGCACTGTTAGCTCTAGGATCCGAAGCACTGTTTATAGGCAAGTATTTATTGCGATTACAATGCCATCTTTTAACAGCTTTTGCAACCTTTTTTAAAAAACGTTTGTATGAAATTCTTACAGCTTTCACAATAAAAGTACTGTGTGTCGCTTTCTTTTGTCAATCTGTGTTTTCAAGGTTTTACATTTTGAAATCGGGACTATTTTCGTGTACCCTGTATAATGAAGCAGTGTTTCTCAACCTGACGGCCATTAAATGCTGCAGACCAACAAGTTACATGGGCCTAATTTTTTTTTATCTGTATGTATATTATTAACGTCTGGGAGTTATTTTATAGTACCATTGTGACGCAATAAATCTAAAAGTATGTTTTGAATTCCTACAAAAACACAGTTATGAAACTGGAAGTGAAGCATTAAAAGTTAATTACATGTTGACTAAACACTTATATTTACCAAATTAAATCTACTATATAATTTTCTAAGCTCATTCACTCACTGACTCACGTCGATAGCTATTGGCTGGAGAACGGTGTCACGCGTCAGCCTTCGCTTGCAAGTAACACCCACCAGGGATATCATTAGAAGAAATTCGAGGTTACGTCCAGACTTTAATAGCTAAGCAACTGCTACCAAATTATCTGCCATAATACATTCATTAAATTTGCTTCTTGTGGTATTTCATAGTTAAAAAAATATCAGTAAACCTTACGGCTGAAAAAACGTGGATCTGCTTTTCAGTACCATGTTACTAATAATGAAAGAAACATAAAAAACTGTTAAAAACTTAAATTACTCATGGTCTCTGTGTAACCACGAATGCCAATCGTCATTCCGGCTTTGGATAAATTTCAATTTAATTAAAACTTTCACTAATGTTGTTGCTTGACCAAAGTTTATGCATTACGGTTTATTTGCTTTTTAGGTATTTTTCTGACAACTACCGTTAATGGTCTTTGTTCATGTTCACTGTACGTGAGTTATTAGGTTATTTTAAGTGGACATCAGAGCAAATATGTTACCAAATCGGGTATTTGGAGTTGCTCAACTATTTAATAATCTGCAATCTCTCTCAAGTTCTCTGGTTGTTACAGACACTATGACAAAAGATTACACTATGAATGCCCATTCTCAGTAAAAAAAAAAAAGTGATGTCTTTCGAAGCAAGCAGGAATTCTTCTAATTTTGCAGAATGACTTTAAGTGTCAAATACAAGTCAAGTTTGTATACCAGCAAGGTTGAGTGTATGACCTTTGAAACAATTATGCAATAGTCCGATCGGCCCTGTTCGTGTTTAATACCTATGTCTATTAATACTTGTGAGTTCTTCAAGCCGAAAACCGAGCGTGGTGGTGTAACGGATAACGTTCTGGCCTTGCATTCGGGAGGACGGCGGTCCGGGCATCCAGATTTGGATTTTCCATGGTTTCCCAAATCACTCCAGGCAAATGCTGGGATGCTTCCTTAAAAAAAGGCCATTGCCGAATTTCTTCCCATTCCTTGCCTCCATCCTTTCCCGTCTCTAAAGACCTCGCTGTTGAGAGACGTAAAGCAGTTAAAAAAAAACAAAAAAAAACGGATATGGCTGGAGGCGCCCATGGGCTATTGTGAGGAACCATCCCAGCATTCGCACTTACGCTTTCCCTCCAACTGTATATATACCTGTCACGAATTGGGCGGCCCTTCTCTAATGCCTCCATTAATCCCTTTTGATGGGAACCCCCTACAGAACAACAATATTCTAAGTTTTTGAGTACGTAAAAGAACCGTTGTTGGATTTCCAGGATTCGTCCGCGGCGGAGCAGGACGACGAGGACTGCAGTGGGGACAACTGCGCGAGCTCGGAGTCGCGGGCGCCGTTCTCGCTGTGCGTGGTGAACCCCGGGGCGGGCTGCACCGTGTACAAGCTGCACGCGGGCAACGCGCCCGTCGAGCTGCCGGAGCCGGAGTTCCTGGGGCAGCAGTACCTGGTGGCGGCGTGGGGGCGCGCGGACAGGCTGCGGCGCTACCGCACGCCCGAGCTGTCGGCCACGGCCGAGGTGCGTCCCCCGCGCGTCCTGCCGCCCCTCCACCTGCACGACTGCATCGAGCTGTACGCGGCCACCGAGCAGCTGGGCGCCGACGACGCGTGGTACTGCCCCGTCTGCAAGCGCCACGTCTGCGCCACCAAGAAGTTCGACCTGTGGAGTCTGCCGCGCATACTCATCATACACCTCAAGCGCTTCTCCTACAGCCGCTTCCGCCGCGGCAAGATAGACGTCCCCGTCGAGTTCCCCACCCGCGGACTCGACGTATCCAGGTACATCTCCCAAGTTTGCAGGCACATACTCGTCATCATCATCAATCGTAAATGAAAACACCGTCTATTAGCAACTGGTTTTATTCACATATACTCGGACGCGTTTTTGCCCTAAGATTACATAAGGTGAAAAAGTCGGGTGGGGGGTCAAGCGAAATCTCACAAAACTTCACCAAGTTGGAGAGGGGCGTCAACGGAAATCTCACATGAGGTTTCAAAATTCTTGTAGAATCCTAGAGCTAAAAAAAACTGTCTACAAATGACACTAAAATCAATTTTAGGGGGGCAAAAACTGACTTTGGGGGGGGGGGATATGAGATGAGACCTAACAAAAAATGTTGCAAGGTTCTTCATAGGGTTCATAAAAGGGGGGGGGGTCTTGCATCATTTTACAGGGGAGGAGGTGTCCGACCAAATCTCACCTGAAAAGGGGGGGGGGGGCGGAATTCTGGAAAAACACCACGTAATTAATGGACGTCCTCTTACGGAACGGGGTATCGTCAGTGACTGTGAATGTACGTAAATGGTGGTGAAAGAAAATTAATATACATAATTAAATAACACCACCTCACAAATTATGGCTGAGTGTGTTTTTTAGTGTATTATGTTATTTGTTAGTTATATATATTAATACTGCAATTTTCTCAACACTACCATGTACGTAGATTCACAGTCAGTGACGATGCCCCGTTCTGTAAGGGTGAAACAGGTCCGAGTATTTGTGAATAAAACCAGTTGCTAATAGACGGTGTTTTCATTTACAATTGTTTAACAAGCAACTGCATAAGGATGGACAATTTACAATATAGCATCTTCCTCAACAGTTTCCATCCTCTGGCCGGGTCTGCTTCATGCACAAGCCTCTCCATTTCCTTCTCTGTCACCACTTTGTTCCAGTCCTCTCCTCTACTCCTTTCAGCCATCCATCTCTTGGTCTTCCTCTGCGTCGTTTACCGTGCATCTTAATTTCATGGATTTTTCTTGGTATTCTCTGAGCCTCCATTCTCTTGACATGTCCATACCATCTCAGTCTGGTCCTCTCTACCCTTTCCTGTAGGGGTTCCTCTTTTATGGTGCGTCTAATCACTTCATTCCTTATTCTGTCTGTTTTAGTAACTTCCATTCTACCTCTTAAAAACTTCATTTCGCTTGCTTGAACTCTGCTGATGTCCTGCTTTTTCATTGTCCACGTTTCAGCAGCATAAGTCAAGATAGGCACAGAGTATGTGTGATAGATTACTCTCTTGCTTCTCTGTGGCTCCTCTTTATTCCATATCAGGCATCTAATGCTCCTTAGGAACGCCTCTGCTTGTCTTCCTCTTTCAATAATCTCGACAAGTACTTGAACCTGCTTATCTTCTTTAATTGTTCGCCTGCCATCATAATTGCCTAGGTTATCCTGTTCTGGATACTACCATCATATATTCTTTTTACAAAACTTAAAAACCACATTAAAAAGCGCACTAAAAATTATAAGATAATTTTACATCTTGCTTATAAAAAAGACTTGACAGGCAATATTTTAAATTGCTGCTATTGAAATTTTAACATTAATTTGTTAGATAACTATGTACATTTTCGCGGCAGTCAGGCCACGTAGCTTTCCATTCCTATTATTTTTCACAATTAAAATAAAGTACACAACACACAACAGCATGTGAATATTTATTTCCTTCATTTAAGTATCTCCGTACATTATTTTGCGATACTCTGTCAAGAGAAAACAGTGTAAAATGTCTTCTGGAATCAAAAGGGAAAAAATCTACATGCTATTTGGGGGGGGGGGGGCAGTTTTCACAGGAGACAAAAATGGAGCTACATGGTTTTTGGACGCTCCTTAATGTTAAGCAGGGCAAGCTTCCAAAACATTACTGGACGATTCAAGTTTGTCATGGCTTGAAACCCGAGAAGTTTTTATTAGATTAATTAATTAATTTTGGATTTAATGCCAACTACCACTCAGTGGGCAGCCTGCTATCGCGAGGAATGAATTACTGCACCAACTATCCTACCTCATGTGTCCAAATCTTTGTAAATCAATTTTCTACCCACATGGATCTTTATATCAAAATCATCATCATTAGATATTTCCGCTTTTGCGGGTCATCCTTCACATCCTCTTCCGAGTCTGGCGGTCTTTCCAAGGTTTTTCCTCCACCACTTTTGTTCAAACGACTCCCTTAGCCTCTGCGTCTTTCTTCACTTGGCCCATCCATCTTGCCTGAAGTCTTCCAACTGTCTCTTTCCCTTCCCGCTGTTCAGCTGTGCTATTTATGGCATCCTCTCGTCCTCAATTCTCATAACATTATCAAACCACTGCAGTCTTTTCCTTGTTAGCATCTCTTCTAATGCTTGACTTGTAGTCTCTCCCTGATTTTATCTTTCCTCGTGACATTCTCTGTCCCTCTCAGAAACCTCATCTCTGCCGCCTGTAATCTGCTAATGTCTCTCTTTGCCCACATCCATGTTTCAGAACCATGAGTCTGTATGGGCTGGTAATATACCTTAAAGAGCAGAATCATGGCTTCCTTCCCTATGTTCCACCTCCAGATAACATCCTTTATCTGCTGATACAACTGTCCTCTCTTCCTTACTCTTTGGCTTATTTCTTTATCTTTCCATTGACAGTTACCTTGCTTCCCAGATACACAAACGATTCTACCCATTCCAGTTTCTTGTCGTCGAGTAACACATCCTTCGAAGGGCCAGTGTTTCTTGTTATCTTCATTATTTTCGTCTTTTCCACACTAATCTCCAGGCCATGTTTACCCATTGTAGTCCACCATTTCCGTAATTCTCTTTCCAGATCCTTCTGTCTCCTCCCATACTATGATATCAGGATATGCTATCACCTTCAGCTCTGTTGGATCTCTGTGTCCTTGGACTTCAGCTATTACAGGGTGGCCACAGACCTGGAAAATCTGGAATTATCAGGGAATTTAAAGCAACCTTGAAATATCATGGAAATATCAGGGAATCCTAGTAATTTCAAAAATTATCAGGGAATTTTAATTTCAACAACCCAAAATTTGGAAATTTTTTGATAATTTATTTTAATATTGAACTTTTGCATTAAATAATTCAACTTATATATTTTTGACATAAAATAGCCAACAAATGCCACATTTACACTAGCAGCTTGCATCTGGTCTTGCGCTTCATTGAGATACGACGACGAGATGTTCGTACGCGAGTGCTGACATGAACTCTTTCTGGAACTCAGCATTTGAAATTATATTTTAAAAAAAAGGTTTATGACATCTAAATCAGAATTATAGTACTACATGTAAAATGAGACGTTATATTTTTTACTGAATAAAACAGCAATCGTATGGTAGTAAGTTTATAAAGGTGTTTTTATGTTTCACTAAACAGTTTTACAATTTCAAGCAAAGTGTTTCCAAAAAATGGAATTTGTGGAGAGTCTTTGAAGTCCTGTAGAATGTCACAAGCTGGTTTTGAAGTTCTTTTGAGAAAAATTGAACCTTTAATATCAAAACAAAAGCCTAGATTCAAGATACCAATGCCAGCAAAAATGTGAATAGCGATAATTATACGGCTTTATAACTTTTTTGTATCAATGATATAAGGCGAATTAAAGCAGGAACAAAATAATATGTAAGATCATGCAAATAGTAACCAGAGGTCTAAATATGTAGGATTTATAAAGTTTTGTGTCATTCAGAACTCTTTCAAATGCTGAATCGATGCGACAGTATAAACATCGTGCTCGTGCCTTTGACTCGCACCAAATAAACCACTACAAAGGCAAGCGGCACAGGCAAGCAACCACGCAAGGTGAGCCTACACGATTTCACGGTTTATACAAACTCGTGTTCGTGCTATCTTCCGTAGACTCGTGGAAACTTACGCGAAAGTGTTAACTCAGCAACAGAAGAAATTGAAGATGGAACAAAAGAAGGTACAATAACTGAACCAGAAGTTTTGAAAAGAAAAGTGTAGCAAATGAAAAAAGGCATAAAAAATCTAAGCTTTTGACTGAGTCAAGTGTTACTGATGAACAATTAAAAAATCTTCAATTATTTTATCTACCAAATATTGAAAGATTACTAATTTGTTCTAGTTCATATTACTCATTATTTTCAATGAATTCTTCACGGGTGTCCAGCCGGATGAAGAATTCATTGAATCAATACACCGGGAAAGACTCCATTTACATACTCATTATCTTATTTTTGTGCTACTCATTTTTAATCACGCTTCATAAGATTATTAAATTAGTTATAAAATATTCAAATAAACATTCTTAAACGTTTCTTTTTCTAATTTTTTGAGTTTTATACCAGATTTAATTATTTACAATCAAAATCTAATTAAAACTTTAAATATCTGAATCATGCAAATAAACTTTCTAAATCAGGGGAAAATATGGCAAATTTTTCTGGAAAACCTGGAAATATCGGGGAATTTTCAAATCGTTACCTTGTGGCCACCCTGTATTACTACATTAAATAGAACAGGAGACAATACACTTCCTCGTCTTACTCCTCTTCCCGTGTGACACCATTCTGAATGTTTACTGTCTATGCGCGCACAATTCTCACACTTCTTATAGATGTTCTGTATTAATTCCACAATCCCTTCATCTATTCCTCTCTTTTTTTTTAAACTTGGCCATATGCTTTCCCTCAGTAGTTTGTCATAGGCCTTTGTCAATGAAAGCTATTACTGTGTCTTTGCGAAATTCCTACTTTTTCTCTATGATTTGCCTGAGGATGGAAATTGCGTCCACTGTAGATCTTCCTTACCTGAAACCAAACTGCTCCTCTCTAGCTGTATTCTCTAGCCTTTGCTTGATTTTATTTAGAATAATTTTCTCATATATTTTCCGGCCATGGCTCAGCAATGTAATACAGTAGAACTCCAATTATCCGAATCAATTGGGACCACACTCCCGTCAGATAATCAAAAATTCGGATTTTTTTCCGAAAAACGGTCTATTTTAATTAATTATTGTATGTATGTTGAAAATACCTTCTTTTCCAAGAGATTTTTGGTGCTTTTGCACTTCAGGGATGACAACTTCACCGTACCACTCGGTAAACAATGCTGCAGTCATCCGAACTTTGTGTTGGTTTTTATAAAAGAGGGGAAGCTTTTTTGCAGTATGTTTCTGTCTTAATTAAAAAATCAATTCGGATAATCAGAGTTCAGATACTCCTGTAGTTCTCGCATTTTGTTTAACTAATTTTTTTTATGAAAAGACTCTATGACTCCCTTCCTCCAATCTTCTGGTATTTTCCACTATTTCCAGACTCTCCGTATGACTCTATACAACCATTGCATTCTCATTGCTCTCTTTTTTTAACTTGATTATCTTTATTTCTTGAACTCTCCTGAATGTTTCTATCCCTTGGTGCTACTGTCTTGATATGCCTACATCAACTAAAACCGATACTTTTTAGTTAAAAACCATTCCAATATCAAACTTAAGTGAAATTCAATCAATTTTCTCACTAAAAGTAAAAGGCTTTCACTATGGCAGAATTCAGGGTTTGACAACGGAAGCACTGTACAGTTTCAAAGTGTCAGCTGACAATAATCATCTTTGTCCCGTCGACAGGTACGTCATAGACCCCGAGCACCCGCGGGCAGTGTACGACCTGATAGGCGTCTGCAACCACTACGGAGGCATGGGCGGCGGCCACTACACGGCGTTCGCCCGCAACAAGTTGGACGGGCGGTGGTACTGCTTCGACGACTCGAGCGTCACGGAGGTCGCCGAGGAGTCGGTGGTGACGCGCGCGGCGTACGTCCTCTTCTACCAGCGCGTCGACTAGCCACCGACCGGTCCGCGGAATCGAAACGTTGCCAGTATTCGCCCGTGGGACGGCACCGAATGATCCTCGGGAACGCAGTTTGCGAGTTATACTTGTCCAGTTCTGTTACTTGTTACGTGGGACGTGCTGTAGAGTAGCCGTTGTCTGGAGGTAGAGCTAAGCCCTATTCTTTCATAGCTGGCCAGTAAGTTTATAATTCGTATCTCTCCTAGACTTTTGTTTTGGAACACCCCATCCAGTAACTTAACCCTTACTGATGCAAACTGTTACATTATTTTGTTGATTAAATAAATTTGTAGCTCAAATAGTCCCTGTGATCGTAACATTTTTCGTGGTTAATACTCCAGACAAAACTTGAGCATTTCAATGGTAGCGTTACTGTTAAATTTATCACAAAGATTCGCTGCTACCTGTCGGCTTACACGACCGTAGTGTCCTTTCTGGTCTTTTCTTTGTATTCTCGTCACCAATGTCTGCAGACCAGTGTACAGAACACAGGAATATTTCATTTAATGGCACATTTTGTGTAGTTAAATGATCCACTCATAAAATGCATAAATATTTAGGCGACACATAGACACCAAACTGAGCAACAGACCAATTACTTTGAGATCAATTTCCAGATCCTAGAAGAAAATTCGACAATTTCAGGTGTGGAGTGTATTTGCTGCCTAAAAATGTTCTCAGGGTTTGAAATAAAAATTTATTGCTTGAATGAAAATTGTTCGCATTACTATCAGAAATTAACTTTTTCTCTCGTTTTAATCATAGTGACATCTACTTCAACCAAAAAAAAAAAAAGTGTTTGTGTATTATGTGGTGTTTCTAACCAGTCTTGTCTTCAGCTATTTTATATATTGTAATAACTCGTCCTAGATTTTTTGAAACTTTTTCAAAATGGGATTTCAGCAAGATGAAATATTAAGTAGCAAATTTTGTTTGCATGTATCTAAGAGTCGGGGGAGGGGGGAGTTATGTTACGTGTTAAAACTACTTAATAAAATCATTTTTATGAACTCTTGGTCAACCTAACATCTCTCATGTTGCTGTTTGATTTTTGTAAAATCCTGTTATGTCAAAAGTTACTAATACTATGCTTCCAGTAATGGCCAGTATGGGAAAAAGTAATTTGAAGTTATTATGTGCATGAGAACGTTTCGTACTAGTGTTGTTAAGTTGAATGGTTTTTAAAGGCCTACTTTTAAAGTTTTTTTTTTTTTAAAAAAAAAAAAAAAGGGAGGTCTCAAATTTTTTTAATGAACTAATTAATTCGGTGACCCTTAAAAACTGCCAGAAGGAAACCTTATCGAAGTTGACACACTGCCGAAAAAAAAAATTGTGAATTTGTTACAGCATAATATTTGTAAGCGTGTCGGTTTGAAGAGAGAATATTGGTCATGTCAACACCAGAAAGAGCTCCGCTGACATATTTATTTTTGCTTCCAGTGTCGACGTTTTGGGCACGGTGGCCCGAGGCGTCTCTTAGCTTAGTTTTACTCTAGTTTATTTAAGGATCGTTGTTGTAACCACTGAACAAAGGAAAAAAAGAAAATGTGACTTGGTGGAATTAATTTATTTTGGAAATAAAGTTGCACATGTTCTGGAATTGTTACTTCCTTTTCACATTCCCTAAAGTTTTCTCTCCACAGATGAAGAAAGGAGAAAAAAGAAAAAAACACACACACACACACAAACAAGCTTAACAATATTTTTGTTAATAGTTTTACTTGTGTACGAGGCAAGATCTACCACGTTTCACCTGTACACATGAAAATCCTGGTAGTCAACTCAAACGCAACATTCTAACTATACATGAAAACCTTCACATACAAAAGGTAATTAAGGGGGTAGGTACAGTAATCAGGTTTCAAAAAAATGATTTTTTTCTTCTGATTCACAAAAATAGTTTTTACATTTGACTTCATCTTGTTGAAAAAATTATTTAAATATCTTTGATAGTGCGGGAGTTATGCATGAATAAGCGAAGTCCTGCACGATTGACAGCCACTTAAATCTTACTGCACTTGAAGGTAAACCAAATCTTTAACCTTAAATATCTCAAAACGGCAATTCATCAAATGGTTTTAAAGATAACTTTTTTCCATATGCATAGATCTTTTTCAAATTTGCAGGACATATTCTACATACTAATTACTACAGTCCTAACCATAATTGTTTATGCAGCTTTTCCCCAATGAAAAATATGCCTTTATGTTTAAGCAAAAAAAAAAAAATTAATTTCTCAATTTTTTTTATTAATAACAAATCTAGAGTTAAATATGTTATATTATTGGTTCAACTTATTGCCTTGATATTAGTTTACAATATTAAAAAAATATTTCTGAAAAATTTCAAATACTATGCCTTCTGTCATTAAAACCCTTCACGACAACACATTTTTTACTGTCAGTTTGGATGGTACATTAACCTATTGTTAAACAATATTTTTATTTTAAAAATCAATCTTTTATAACTAGCTATAACAGTTCTATGGAGCTATGAAATTTGAACCCTCAAATTTAAATTAATTTCGAGAAAATGACATTTCAATTTTTTCAAATATTTTTATCTATTAGGTGTACCTACCCCCTTAACTACCACAGAAAAATGTCTACTCAGCAAAAATGTAAATGTAAAGAAACAAATTTATTCAAGTTAATAGATGGCACTAAATACACAATTTAAACCAAACCATAAGGTAATGGCTAGGCTTAACAAGAACTGACATTAGGTCAGTTACAAAGGTCACAGACATCTTAGAGAAGACAGCGTCCCTGAAGTGGCAATGGGCTGGACGTATTGCACGGAGAAAAGACCAGAGACGGACAAAAACAGTGTTAGAATCGAGCCCAGAGATCAAAACAGACTGATGGGACAAGGACATATGCAGAGTTAACTGGCAGAGGATCATTTGACCTGGAAGAAATTAATCAATTTCTACCTGAAATCCTGACTTTAAGAGGCCACATCGGTAAATGATTGAATTTGCTGATAAGGTAACAACTTGAAACTGTTAGGTCCCACTTGTATCGATAAGTCTATCCTAACCAAGCAAGTCCGAGCTTCAGCTGTGCCTAATGACAATAAACCATCAGATCTTTTGTAGCCTGACAGTAAACGATCTGATCAACCATCTAACCTTCAACTGTCTGGTAAATAATCACACTTTCGACAGTAAACAATCAAATGTTCAGCTGTCTGTCAAACCAACATATCATTCTGCCTGTCAGATTGTTTACTGTCAAACTGTACGGTATTCGACCATCTGACAAACCATCAGACTTTCAGCTATCTGAGAAACCTGACTTAAGCGCTGTTTGACAAACCACTAAACCTGTCTGGCCATCAGCGCTATAGTAGTGCAACAGTAAATCAACTGATATTTAGCCATTCTGACAAGCCATCTAAACTTCAGATCCTTGACAACCCATCAAGACTGAACTATCTGACCTCCAAAAATCTGATAAACCATCAAATCTTCAGCGGTCGGTCCAACAGTAAACCAGTTCAATGACAAACTGGTTTTGTGTCTGTTTTTAAGTTGACATCTTTAGGCTCCATAACTGGATACTACAGACAATCCTTGCCTCAACCATCCATAGGAGTCTTTTTTTTTCTGTAGCTTTATAGTTACTTGACAATCAGGTCACTGGAAAAGATTCTTAACCAAGAAATATATGCCCAAAATTACCTGGAGTGATTTCTCCTGAAATTTTGCCAAGTTCAAATCGCTAGCATGAACCGTAATAAAGGACCTTATGTATTTGATTAATAAATGCCTCTAATTTCAGCTCTGTCAACTTACTGTTCCTATAAAATGCCATTTGAAATATCGAGTTCTGTTCCCCATTTGAAATTTAAAGCCACGTGTTCATTGCTACACATTAAATCCTACGGACAATCCTGGAACCCATGAATTCTTTGCCATTCTCATTACAAACAATTTCCCTACAACAGATTTAATGCTGCAAACCTCTCGAATCTATACACATTTCATTGTTTATTTTGTGTGTCGTCTGTGTTTGAAGGCAGTCTAAAACATGCACGAAAGTTTTTAGTTTTCACATATTTAACTTATTTTACACTCATTTTTAAGTCAACAGCATATAAAACGTTTATAAGATATCACTACATAACCAGTTCTGTTAAAATACAGTTTTCAACTGACTTTTCCTTCAGAAGGCGGCTACGTTACGATTAATGTGAAACAATGGAAAAATTTAATGATGCAAAGTGTGAAATAAATGAGACAAGACAACCCCATTACAAAAGATTAGGAAATTTATTTCTAAATACAAAAAATATGATCACATCATGTCTGATCAAGTCTTGGGAGGAATGAGGAATAAAAAATAAACAAATTAGTTGGCAGTAGAAGGAAATAAGGTAGATTTCCCACAAAAAAGGTTCAGAACAACAAGCAAATATCTTACAATTTACATATAAACCATTATTTATCATTTGCAATTTTTCATTATTTGTTATAAATAGCCATTCTTCAATTTGAATAGTATATATATGAATATAGCATGTTCTCATTCCCCATCACATAAACACAAAAACTATTTTTATTTTCATTTAATATCACCCACAACGCCGACAGTGGGAATCTGCCCCGCAGTCTAAATTTACAAAAAAGAAAAATCTTAACTAAAGGAACGGCACCTCAAATAGGAAAGGGAGCTGTATACCCCCAGACAGCAATGGCGCCTCATAAAATTATAATAGCAATGAGATACACAAACATGAAGACTGGAGCACTGCTCAACACTGGCTTATTAATATAATAACAATTTATAATACATTTCTCATCAGTATGCCAACTTCTTTATATTACTATATATAATCCGAACAGTTCTTCCCACCCCAGTCGTCCGTCAAAATACCAAATCTCACTCGTAAATAGAAAAAGACTTCTCGAAGTTACAAATTTTATTTCTACTATTACGAACAGTACATCTAGTCCTCCGTGGAGTCGTCGTCCCCTTCTCTGAGAGCGGTGAAGAAGGCGGTCAGCGACTTGACGGCGACTCCCTTGCCCTGCTGGAACGCGGGGTCCGTGCTCTGCTCCCAGCGCAGGAACGTCTCCTGTGCCACGAAGCTGTAGTCCCACATCGCCTGGAATATGCTGCACAGCAGACCTGCACACACACAACAAACAGGCACTTCAACCCAGTTTATCTGTCACTATTCTCTTTAAATAATTAAATTTGTATACAATAAAGAAAACTATTTATTGTAATACAAAATAAGTTTCACAGAGCTCGTAGGAGGAGGAAACGTAAAGCTTGCAACATTGTAAACAGGTTGTACAAACATAAACTTAATGTTACAGGGTGTTTAAAGTCAAAGCAGAATGGTATCAAGCGTTAAGTAAAAACTGAAGCTGTAAAATTAAATTATATAAAAAATGTCAGTAACATTTTCACATTTAGATCTTTCAAAGGTTTTTGACAGAATGAGCGATAAAATGGTACTAAATAAGGTAAAAAACAATTGGAGTGGATAAGAAAGTGATTTGCTGGGTACAAGAATTTAAAAAAAGTTGAAAACAGAAAGTTAGGGTAGGAAATGCAGTATCAAAAAAAGTGCAAGTAAAGATGGGAGTGCCACAGGGTAGTGAATTGGGACCATTGCTATTCATCATTCTAATGGATAATTGTGTTGACTGTTTACTATCAAAAATTAAATTCTTTACAGATGACATAATGCTATATAAAACGATCAAAACGATAGAGGTCTGTAAACAGTTGCAGGGTGATCTGGACAGGATATCTAGTTGGGTTGGTAAACATGGGATGAAGATAAATGAAAAGAAGAGTCAGCTTGTTAGATACACAAATCAAGGTGGGGGAAAGAATTGCTTGCTGAAGACTTGAAATGTAAATATCTTGGCATTACATTGGATAACAAGCTTAACTGGGCAGGACACGTTGGACAGGTGATAGGAAAAGGTTTCAAAATTCTGCACTTGTTGGAGAGAGTGATGAGGGGATCTATGAGGGAAGTAAAGGAATTGGGTTACAAAACTTTGGTCAGACCATTGCTTGAATATGGTAGTGTAGTATGGGGCCCTCATTTTACGTATCAAATACAGGAGTTTCAGAGGGTGCAAAAAAGAACTGCTAGATTTGTTTCTGGAAATTACCGCAAAATGCAGTCAGTAATAGATATGATAAAAGAGCTGGAATGGGATTCGTTGGAAGACGGTATAAAGACGGTCATGGGAGTTTATGGAAAGATATTGTTGTAAGAATTAAAAGTAATGCATGGAAGGGAAAATATGACCATGACCACAAGCTGGCACTCGATTTCAGGCACAAGGGTGTAGGAAGATTCTCTTTTTTAGGTAACGGTGTCGGGGATTGGAATAAGTTACCAAAGAAATGATGAAATGTTGAAAGAATTTAAAGTTAAAATTTGTAGAGTGCAACTGTAGGTGGGTGCAGGAAAGGAGAAATATGGGTGTTTAGGGAAATTTCCACTGGAGCTTGCACCCCATTGCAATATAATTTAATTAAATCTTATATATATATAAAAATAGACGTGTTTTTTCCTATATTTCACTTTTCAGCCACCACTACCTTGCACAGATCACTGGTGTTTGTGTGTGGAAGTAGCATAGAGTTTCCTGTCGTGCACAACGTTAGCCGAATGCCGATAGCTGTAGGGATGTGGGAGATATAATGATTAAAGTTGGTCAGTGCAGGGCGTTTTCATATTTCGACCAAAAATTCGTATCTCCGTATACTTCTCTTTCCTGCCACAACTACATAACATAGACCTTTGGTATTTGTGTGTGGTAGTAGAATCGTCTTTCCTGTCGTGCACTATGGTTGTTAGATGTCGGTAGCTATGGGGGTGTGGGAGATATGGGGGTTGAAAGTGGTCGACCTGTGGCAATTTCATACTTCTGCCAAAGACAAAAGTGTCATGGTGTATCACTTTTCAGCGAAAACTATAGATCACAGATAACTGGTGTTTGTGTGTAGTAGTAGCACAGAGTCACCTTTCGGTCACAACAGCGGCCGAATTTCAGAAACTGTGTTACTGTGGTAGATATGGTGGTTGTAAGTGGCCGACCAAGGATATTTTCGTATTTCGACTGTCTCCGCATGTCACTTTTCTGCCACAACTACATAGCATAGAGCATTGGTGTTTGTGTTTGGTAGTAGAATCGTATCTCATGTAGTGCACTATGGTTGTTAGATGTCGGTAGCTATGGGGGTGTGGGAGAAATGGGGGTTGAAAGTGATCGACCTGTGGCAATTTCATACTTCTGCCAAAGACAAAAGTGTCATGGTGTATCACTTTTCAGCGAAAACTATAGATCACAGATAACTGGTGTTTGTGTGTAGTAGTAGCACAGAGTCACCTTTCGATCACAACAGCGGCCGATTTTCAGAAACTGTGGTACTGTGGTAGATATGGTGGTTGTAAGTGGCCGACCAAGGATTTTTTCATATTTCGACTGTCTCCGCATATGTCACTTTTCTGCCACAACTACATAGCATAGAGCATTGGTGTTTGTGTTTGGTAGTAGAATCGTATCGCATGTAGTGCACTATGGTTGTTAGATGTCGGTAGCTATGGGGATATGGGAGATATGGGGGTTGAAAGTGATCGACCTGTGGCAATTTCATACTTCTGCCAAAGACAAAAGTGTCATGGTGTATCACTTTTCAGCGAAAACTATAGATCACAGATAACTGGCGTTTGTGTGTAGTAGTAGCACAGAGTCACCTTTCGGTCACAACAGCGGCCGAATTTCAGAAACTGTGTTACTGTGGTAGATATGGTGGTTGTAAGTGGTCGACCAAGGATATTTTCGTATTTCGACTGTCTCCGCATATGTCACTTTTCTGCCACAACTACATAGCATAGAGCATTGGTGTTTGTGTTTGGTAGTAGAATCGTATCTCATGTAGTGCACTATGGTTGTTAGATGTCGGTAGCTATGGGGGTGTGGGAGATATGGGGGTTGAAAGTGATCGACCTGTGGCAATTTCATACTTCTGCCAAAGACAAAAGTGTCATGGTGTATCACTTTTAAGTGAAAACTATCAATCGCAGATCACTGGCGTTTGTGTGTGGTAGTAACACAGAGTCACCCATCGATCACAACGTTGGCCGAAATTCGGTAACTGTGGGAGTGTGTGAGATATGGTGTTCGAAATTGGTCGATCATGAATATTTTCATATTTCATCCAAAGACTTGTGTGTATCCGTAAATTTTACTTTGCTGCCGGAACTACATAGCGCAGAAGACTGGTATTTGTGTGTGGTAATAGTATCGAGTCTCCCATCGTGCACTATGGTGGTTAGATGTCTACAGCTGTCAATATGAATACATTACAATCACGAACGAAGTTGTGGGTACCAGCTATTATATTATAAATGTGGAAGTAAGTTTCTGTCTTTTTGTTACGTTTTGATGACTAAATGGCTATATCAATATTGATGGAATTTAACAATGAAATAGTGTAGGAAGGACACAGGACATTTTTTCGGCATGAATAACAGTTTTAGTCACAAAATTTTAAGAACTTATCGAATGATGAAAGACAGACAGATTCGTGTGTTAGTCTGTAATGTTACGTTGGTTGCTCAGTCACGCAATCTGTTAGTGTTTGATTTATTAATAAATTTTGATAAGAAACAAAACTTATTATTTAGTATAGAAGTCAATTTGCTCTGCACTGTACTATTCATTTGTGTCTGTATAAAAGTTTCTGGCACCAATTTGTCTTCCTTTTTGACATGCCTTACGGACGTAAACCTGGCCTAAGGTGCAGGTCTAGAAGACAATGTGCTGCTATTAGATTATAAGATTCAGATTCTCATGTTGAATAAAGAAGAAAAAACCAAGCTGAAATAAAGCTGCCATCAGTTAACCCCCCCCCCCCCCCCCCACACACACACACAAACACACACACACATCCCCGCACCTTCGCTTACTTTTCTGTTTTTAAATATGTTGAAAATTGATTCTCTTCATGAGACAGATTAGATGATAGGATGATATAATGATGGCTTTCCATCATATTATGTTGACTCGGTGTTGTTTGGGACAAATCTTACGTTACTAACAGTTTTCTATATCCAATTCTGGAATTGAAACTCCAAGTCCACGCGTACGAAGTCGCGGGTAACAGCTAGTAATACAATATAATTCGCGAGCATTCAATGTTCCGTGTAGTATCCATTCTCTCAATCTTGTTATTAATGGCAAAAGCATCCTTGGAAGCCGCTGATTTCTTCAACATGGTCCAAAAAATATATTTATTCTTTTGGCATCTACTTTTCGATGGACCTTTTAAAGCATGTTCAAGGTTCAACTTTGAAATCATGGAGTGACACTAGATGGGAGAGTAGGATAGAGAGGATAGGGGCATTAAAACCTTAAAAATTCATTTGGGATATGTATACGACGCCTTGCTAAGCATTTACGAAAACCAAGAAATTGATAATTTAATGATTTAGCCATTTTGGCAATTGAGTATGAAATTGCTGATGAAGTAAATTTTAAGATGTAATAAAAAATTCGCAACCTGAAAGTAAGAAAAATTTTTTTGTGATTTTAGCGTATTTGATGTAATCTCGTTTTATTTTCAAAATAATGGCATTTAGATTGTTTTTGTGATAATATCCATCTGTAATAGCATTTACAAACGTAAAAATATGGTTAATTTGTGGCTATGTAAAGATATTTCATAATTAATTTCTCTATTTTCTGCCGCAAGATCAAAATTCAATAAGTTTATTTATGAATATATGATTTTATTAAAGTTTAAAATTATATATTTTATTCGATTAAAAATTAATTATTTTTTAAAAAAATATATAGTTCTACATAATCTTAAGGGGCGGCAATTTGTCTATTTGTCCGGGGCGGAAATACCGCTAGAGCGGGCCCTGAAGGTCATGCATGAATGAATGAAAATGGTTTCCAAACAGCTGAACATAACCCTTTCCAGTCAACGGTGGTCCCAGTCGATGTCATGTAAACATGGAGTCACCACCAGCCTGCACAGTGCCTTCCTGACAACCTGGGTTCACAGCCTCATGGGGTCGTGCGCCACATTCGAACCCCATCATCAGCTTTTACCAACTGAAATTATCACTCGTCTGAATACGCAACCTTTTTCCGCTCAGTTAGAGGCTAACCAATATGTTCGCGAGTCTAGTTTTTGTTAGCAGAGGCCATTGCGTCAGTCTTCTATTCGATATCCCATTAACGCCGTTTTTCGCTGCACTGTCTGCACGTACACGTCTTTCTTACATCACACATTGGATGTTCCTGTTCTTTGGCGAATGTTGCCTGTCTGTCAACAATGACACCTGGATGCAGATGTCGCTGGTATCGGTCTTTAAGTGATGTGCATTGTCCATGATGGCAGGTAATGTCTGAAATTACAAATTTACTGCACACTCTTGACACTGGATCTAGGAATGTTGAATTTACGAACAAATTTCCGAAATGGAATGCTCCATGCGACTAGCGTCAACTACAGAGCTAGTCAAAATGATTGCAGCGATCTCGCGATTTTTCTTTTGGCTCTCCTATTATAAGTACGATGATAGGGTTTGCCGTTATAAGACTATTGGCTCTCCAAGTTTTTTTTTTTTTAAAATGGCTTTTGCTTGGCAGCTGAGGCCATACAGCCAGCTCCAGTGAATTAGTTAAATCCAGTGTTTATACAGTCTTCAAAGTGCGGACACCACAGGACGGACAGGACACACACACAGAAACACAACACTTAACATCCATGCCCGCGGCCGGATTCGAACCGGCGACGGCACG
>JARYHS010010595.1:0-14362 GCA_031002005.1 Vandiemenella viatica | reverse complement strand
ATGCCGAAAATC
Source organism: Vandiemenella viatica (assembly GCA_031002005.1). Lineage (NCBI taxonomy): Eukaryota > Metazoa > Arthropoda > Insecta > Orthoptera > Morabidae > Vandiemenella > Vandiemenella viatica. The sequence goes on along the minus strand of JARYHS010010595.1, from coordinate 14,350 downwards.
AGTCGGCCGACAATATTAAAGAAACAACCCAAAACATCATGGAGGCACCACCAGAGGACAAAACGAGCTTGCCACACCAGGGGAAGTCAGCGGAGTATAAAGAAAAACTGCACAAATTAAATCACCAGGGACAGACAGAATCACAAATGTGCACCTAAAAATCTGCCTACCAAAGGTATAGTTCTCCTAACGAGGATATTCGTTGTTGTTGTTGTTGTTGTTGTTGTTGTTATTAGGGCTTAGGGCGCGTCGACGACGGGGTCATTAGCGCCCTAGCAACAACCGGCTTAACAGTGTGGCTATTTGGGAATATAACCGTCTGCATGGCCGACTGTAGAGGGGTCGGCCATACAGACAGCTAACCAAAATAAAACCAAAACACGACGTGGCTGTAAAAATGCCACCAGCGTCGAACAGGTTTAAAAACGAATTAAAAACCATTCCCACCTCACTGGCTGTATAATGGCCAGGGAGATGGGAATTATTACAATATAAAAAGTAAAAGCAATACACATGGACGGGAAGCTGTAGAGGGGCCTCCCATCCATCTTAAAACTTATGCCGGTCTGCCCAAAATTTTTGGGACCAGACCGGCTAATACACAGAATTTTAAAACTTTTGCCACACTGCTAGCTTCATTACTTAAAATAAGGGTCAGATCGTTGGCTAGGCCAACGTCTGCCCTTAAGTCAAAATAAAACACAATCAGTTAAAATGTGGCGTACCGTCAGAGGTACGCCACAAGCATCACATTCCGGTGGGTCCTCCCGGCGGAGAAGAAAGCTGTGCGTGAGAGGACAGTGCCCTATACGGAGGCGAGTAAGGAGAACCTCATCCCTCCTCGCCCGCTGGAAGGAGCTGCTCCACGGCTGAACGGTCGGTTTGACAAGCCGGAGCTTATTATGCTCAACTTCCAGCCACTGCCTCTGCCAAACATCAAAAACAAATCTCTTCACCGCCGAGGCAAGGTCTGACTTTGGGACCGGTTCAAAGTCGGTTCTGACCTTGTCGCAGGCTAACTTGGCAGCTACATCAGCTGCCTCGTTCCCCCTGATTCCCACATGGCCCGGTACCCAGCAGAATAATACCTCCTTTCCACGAGATTGGAGGAAAAGGAGGGCGTCCTGGATGTCCTGGACTAGACGATCTGCTGGATACATATTTCCTATGGCCTGAACACAGCTCAGGGAATCACAGCATATGATGAAACACTTTTCGCGATTTACTTTCATATGCTGGAGCGACTTCAGCACGGCGTAGCACTCGGCAGTAAAAACGCTGCACCTGCCGTCAAGTTTATATGTGTAAGTCGCTCGAGGGAACACGACGGAGCAGCCAACTCCGTTAGCCTGCTTAGACCCATCCGTATACACCGGGGTAAAAGTGTGATGCTCATTTAGAACGTCTCTAAAAACATTATTAAAAACGCTGTCAGCGGTACAAACTTTGTTGTACCGAGACAGGTCTAAAATAATTCTGGGCCTCTCTAAAAGCCAGGGAGGAGATTTACTCCAACCCTGGTGATAAAATGAGGGAAGCTCTAATCCGTATTGATCTAAAATAGCCTTTGTACGGTAGCTGAACGGTTTAGTGGCTCTATACCGGTTGGTATAGAGCCGCTCGTAGTTGGGATGGAGCACTATGTCGTGCACGGGACTGCCAGGTGTTATGGCAACGTGCAGGTAGTGTCGCACCATGAGGAGTTGCCTGCGGATGGTAAGCGGCGGCTCGCCCGAGTCAGCACAAATGCTGACAATAGGACTAGTGCGATATGCACCCGTGGCGAGCCGAATTCCAGCATGGTGGACACTATCCAATATACGGAGATAGCTGTCCCGTGCCGAACCATACACAATACAACCGTATTCCAGCCGCGACCGTACAAAGGCTCTGTAAAACTTTAGCAGGCAGGAGCGATCAGCGCCCCATGACCTGCCACACAGACATTTTAAAACATTAAGAGCTTTAGAGGCTCTGGCTTTCACATCTTTAAGATGTGGCAGCCAGGTTAGCCTAGTGTCTAAAATGAGGCCCAGAAACCGAACAGTGTCAGTAAAACGTAAAACGGTGTTCCTCAAGGTAAGGTGAGGCTCTGGTAAAAGAGTCCTACTACGACTAAAAAGTACACACCGGGTTTTCTCGGCAGAGAAACGAAAACCGGTGTGCACAGACCATTCATCCAGCCTGTTCAGCGTGAGCTGCAACTGCCGCTCAGCGCTTCTCAGGCTGGATGATGCAATAAAGATTAAAAAATCATCCACATATAAGGAGTACCCTATAGGACTCCTTATAATGGATGCTATGCTATTTATAGCAATTGCAAAAAGGGTCACACTTAAAACAGATCCCTGAGGAACACCGTTTTCCTGAATAAAAAGATCAGACACTTCACTACCGACTCGGTACCGGAAGCAACGTCCAGATAAAAATGATTTTAAAAAACGGGGCAGGTTTCCCCAAAACCCCAGTCATGTAATTGTTTTAAAATAACATGCCGCCAGGTAGTATCGTAGGCCTTCTCAATGTCAAAAAAGACACCCACAAGGTGTTGGCTGCGAATGAAAGCATCCTGAATGGCCGCTTCCAGCAGGATCAGGTTGTCCAGGGTGGAACGGGACTTCCTGAACCCACACTGAAAGCGGCTCAGCAGATTCCGGGATTCAAGACACCAGACGAGGCGGCGATTGACCATCCTCTCCAGTGTCTTCCCCACGCAGCTTGTCAAGGCAATACTACGATAACTACCTGGCAACAATTTGTCTTTTCCAGGTTTTAAAATAGGGATGAGCGTTGCTTCTTTCCACGAGTCGGGGAAGTGTCCACCGGTCCAAATATCATTAAAAATATCCAGAAGGTACTCTTTAGCATCTTTACTAAGATGCCTCAGCATCTGGTACTGGATCTGATCCGGCCCTGGAGCAGTGTCGTTTGCGCTGTTTAGCGCTGACTCCAGCTCCCAGGATGTAAATGGGCAGTTGTAGGCCTCTGTATTCGACGAATCGAAGCACAGCGGGCGCCTCTCGGCAGCGACTCTTCGCCGCTGAAACCGAGGGTCAAAGTTGGCGGACGATGTGACGGCGGAGAAGTTCTCCGCCATCAGCTGCGCTATGCTTCGTTCGTCGGTAATTACACGTCCGTGATCCAGTAATCCAGATACTGGTGGGCGGGAGTACCTTCCGGATATACGGCGGATGGACTCCCATACTTTTGACGAAGGTGTGGAACGATTAATACTGCTCACAAAGTTCTGCCATGACCTTTGTTTGCTCTCCTTAATCACCCGGCGCGCCTTAGCTCTTGCTATACGGAACGCTGCTAGGTTGTCAGATGTTGGGTGCAACCTAAAATGCCGCAGCGCCCGTCTACGACCCTGAATAGCGTAGCGACATTCGTCGCTCCACCAGGGGACGGGCGTCCTTCGCAGCGTTCCGGAGCTTTTGGGCATAGAAACGTCAGCAGCCTGGTGAATCACTTCTGCTAAGTGACTCACCTTCTCCTCTATGTTGTCACGTGGTTCCAGGACAACAGAACGGCAGAAAAGCTGCCAGTCTGCTTTACTGACGTTCCATTTGCGCCGGGCGCTCGCTCCTCTAATCTCGGAACCTAAGTGCATCCATATGGGGAAGTGGTCGCTTCCGTGAAGGTCGCGGTCCACTTCCCACTGCACGGAGTCCGCAATTGAAGGAGAACACAAAGAAAGGTCGATGGCAGAGGACGTACCGGTAGCAGCGGTGAAATGAGTCATTTGCCCTGTATTTAGGATACAAATTTCCTCCTGCTCTATCAATCTACCAACCACTCGGCCCCTGGGGCAATCGGTGGTGGAACCCCACACCGCACTGTGGGCGTTGAAATCTCCCAATAGGAGAAAGGGCCGAGTGAGTTGTCGTGTAATGCCAACCAGGTCGTCGTAGTCGACGGACAAACTGGGTGGCAGATAGATAGAGCATACGGTCAGTTGTATTGGACCGTGTATTTTCACCGCTACTGCTTGTAGATGAGAGGTGAGAGCAACGGGTTCGGAGTGGACAGTGTTCCGAACAAACACGGCCACTCCGCCCTTCGCTCGATCACCCTCGGTATCGTCCTTACGGTACACATCATATCCTCTTAGCACAGGTTGGTGTGATGGTCTGAAATGTGTCTCTTGCAGACAGAGACACAAAGGATCAGACCGTGCTAAGAGGTGTAACTCCTCTTTGTGAGCTGTAAATCCATTGATGTTCCACTGAAGTATGGGAGCCATCCTTACCTATTTAACCTCACCCGCCCCGGTTCGGGTGGGTCTTCAGTCATTTCCTGCTGAGGAACGGGACCAGACACGTCCACCAGCATTTCCGTTTCTTCCTGCCCGGAAGCGGAGACAGACATCTCCGACCCAGAGGACTCCTCAAATTCCTCGTTGTTTTTCTTCTTCTTCTTCTTCCCCATACTCTCCCTACTGATTGACAGTCTGGGAGGGGACGAAGAAGGGGACTTGACAAACTGGGTCGGATCAGTCTGTCGAAACTTGGGACCTCTGATCTTCTGGTCACCTCTATTTCCACCGCTAGCTAATGGTATCGCTACCATTTCAATAGCCCGCGGTGGAATAGGAGGTGCTATTAACTTGACTGCTGGTGGGGTCTTTGTTACTGCTGCTGGATTGGTCGAGGCTGCAGAAGTGTTGCTAGCGACATCCGCGGTCTTTGGTGTGATGACCTTGGTGGATTTGGCACCACACTTGCATTGACATGAGCACACTGTGCTTGTGCCCATGTCTGCAAAGGATGTCTGCGTAGCAACACTTTCTTTCCTGACGGGAGTCGAGACCATCTTGGCAAAGCTTGTTCCAAAAATTGGAGCGGCGAGCGCTTTCGCCTTCTTCTTTGCCTCTACATAAGGTATCCGCTCTTTGGTCTTCAACTCCTGTATCTTGCGCTCTTCAAGATACACTTGACACTCCCTGCTCCAGGCCGGGTGCGACCCGGAGCAGTTGACACACACCTGTGGGAGCGTGCAATTGGCACCAGGCTCATGTGCCCCCTTGCCGCATCTACCACAGGTGGGGTTGCCCTTGCATGACGCCGTCGTATGTCCGAACCTCTGGCACTGGAAGCAGCGCATTGGGTCCGGAACATACGGACGGACGTTCAGGTTGATGTAGCCAGCTTTTATACACTTGGGCAACACTGGAGTGTCAAACGTCAGGACGAAGGTGGCAGTCTTTTCAAGACTGCCATTTACCCTCCGTGTAATCTGACGCACCTCGACCACTTGCTGATCTTCCCACTCCTTAACCAGTTCCTCGGTTGCTAAATCCATAATATCCCGGCAGGTCACTACGCCTTTTGATCGATTCAAGGATTTGTGGAGTTCGCTTTTTCCCCGAGCTTCTCGCAGTTAAGGAGCTGGGAAGCCTGCCTACTGGTGGATGTTTCCAGCAGCAGCGTCCCATTCCTCAGCTTTTTAATTGATTTCAGGGTGCCAACTAACCCTTCTAAACCCTTATTAATATAAAACGGGGACACTTTTTCAAATGTCCCCTCCAACCTCTGCATGATAACGAAAGCGTTCGAAATCGAACATTCTTTCCCGTTACGGTGTCCCTCAGAGGCGGGGGGGCTATCAACCCTTGCCCGCTTCTTCGTATTGGGTGTATTTTTATTTGCCTGCGGCACACCCGTACCGCAGGGTTCTTGGGTTTTTTTGTGAGGCTTAATTTTTGGTCCCACGAGAAAAACCAGTATAAAAAGGAATGCTTATACAACAGGGGTGCGCAGGTGCCCCTGAGGTTGCACGTTAATGAGTGATCTCCCTCATCACCCATTCACCTCCTCGGCACGTGGCTGACCTTGAGGTTGAGGGGTTTTTTATAGAGGTTTCTACCATCCTCGCGATCCGGGCGATGAAGCCAAGATCCCCGTTCTCCTAGGCACACAACGTTCCACCGCCACGCCCTACGGTGGTCGTTGAAGCATGGTAGGAGTTTACGGTGTGGGAAACTTGCGGCGCTCACAAGTTTCCAGCTCGGGCACCGCGGGTTCGCCAAACCCGTACCTGGCACTTGCGTACCAGGCCCCTGCGGGGAGGATATTCAATGCTTGCATGATCCAACGATATTACCCAGACGGCTGGAAGGTTGCGAAGGTCACGGCCATCCTCAAACGCGGGAAAGACCAGCGACTTCCAAGCAACTACGAGTACAGGCCCATTAGCCTACTCCCCTCAGCCTCTAAGGTCCTAGAACGGATAGTTCTAAGGAGAATAAACGTTAGCCTAGAGATGGAAAATACCATATACAAAGAGCAATTCGGCTTTCAAAGCCGCGTGGGAAGCACGAGTCAGCTTATCACATTAACTGAAGATGTGTCCCGGGGGATTCAACATGAGAAACTCGAATGCCGCTGTGTTCTTAGATATTGAAAAGGCGTACGATAAGGTCTGGCACGCCAACCTTATCACTAAGCTAAGAACACAGACGACCATCCATCACTGCTACAATCAGTTAATCGGAAGCTACCTCAGCAAGCGGAAATGCTATGTATCTGTCGATGGACAAAGGTCCACATTGCATCCATCCCCGCAGGTATCCCACAGGGGTCACCGATGGCACCCATCCTGTTCAACTGTTATGTCAACAATCCACCGGCAGCACCTTATATCAAATTCGCCCAGTTCACCGATGACACCACAATCTACTCAATAGGCTGCAAACCTAAAGTGGAAGCAACGGGGCCTCAATCTCTTCGACAAATGCCGAGCTTGGTGGTGTAACGGTTAGCGTTCTCGCCTCGCATTCGGGAGGACGCCGGTTCGAATCCCCGTCCGGGCATCCAGATTTGGGTTTTCCAAATCACTCAGGCAAATGCCGGGATGCTTCCATCAAAAAGGGCCATGGCCGAAAAACTTCGACAAACGGTGCCGAATCAACAAGGTCAACGCAACAAAGTGCACGGCGGTATACTTTACCAAAAGAAGGCCAGCACTAACCACCAAATTAAAAATAATGGGCCAGGAAACCGAATGGAAGATGGAAACAAAATACCTTGGTGTCACTCTGGACTCCAAAGTGCTCTTCCTCAACCACATCCTGGACAGGCGAAGACAGGGTCTGGCAGTCATTCAAAATCTCTTCCCCATACTTCACAGTACAGAATTATCGACCGCAACTAAACTCAGATTATACAAATCCGTCATTCGCCCCTGCATCCTTTACGGATGCAAAGTGAGGTGAACGCGGCGAATTACATCCTCCACCTACAACGACTCCAAAACAGGTGCCTTAGGACAATCCTTAGAACTCCAAGCTTTAAATCAACAGCCTACATTCACAACGAGACTGATATCGAAACCATAAGGACAGAAATATTCCGCCAAACAGAAAAATTCTACCAGCGAATTGAAAACTACAGAGATACAGACGAGAGGCTCTATACCCTTGGCACAACATTGCCAAGGCATTGGCACTCGCATAGAGTATATAGTATAACAGACTATCCAGAGAATAATTACTCTTAGGAAAAAATTAGTTGTTATAGAGATCAGAGAAAAATAACGAGAAGTTTTAGCTGGCGAGCGACTAAACGAGTTTAGTCAGCATTTTGCGAGGTGTTGAAATAAACGTTACTGATCAGCTAAGGACCGGAGTAATTCTTCGGTTTGTTTGTAAAGGAAATAAGGCGAAATAAACGTCAAATGAAAAATTAGAAAGACTATTATTGGTAAAGTTCTAGTTTACTCACCACACACTTTTATCGTGACTGAATGTACTTCCAGCGATGTGCCTTGGCAGCTACCAGAGACATTAGTTTTTTGTTATAATGTAAACAGTAGTAGTTGTAGTCTATACTGTTTACAACCATGGAGGAAGGAATATATCAGACTAAATAATTTTGCGACTATTTTTGTACGAATTAAGAACAGAAGTTTAAATTAAACTACAAAAATATTCACTATGGCACAGGAAATATTTAATTTGTAAGATTGTGAATAGTTTTGAATATATTTAGGCAAAATATTTGCGGGTATTATTGTACAGATGTAATTTGATTAATTTTGTAGAAATGTGTTTAAGAAGACGAGATTAAATTTGAAAGCAATAATGTACAGAAGGTTGAAGGAAATAGTTCATTAGGTTGAAATGCACCCTGTATCAAATTATTTGATGATGGATTCTTATGTAACTAGGCAAGACAATTCGAAAATAATCTCGTTTACTTTCCGGAATGTTTTTTTTTTTTTTTTTTTTTTTTTTAGGATTTTAGGGCGCGTCGACGACGGGGTCATTAGCGCCCTATCAACAACCAGGAGTGACAACGTGGCAAAATTGCCGTCTGTGTGGCCGACTGTAAAGGGTTCGGCCACAGAGACGGCACAATAAAATTAACATACAAACTAAAATACTGCCTGCGTGGCCGACTGTAAAGAGATCGGCCACACAGACGGCAACATAAGATATAAAATGAGACAAGGCAATAAAATATAAAACTATATACATTAACTGGTTGGCTGTAAAAGGGCCAACCAGTTTAAAAAACAAGTAAGCTGGCTGGCTGTAAAAGGGCCAGCCATATAAGCAGTGTCACAAGTTAAAAAAGTACTTGGATTGGTGGTTGTAAAAGGCCACCAATCCAATCTAAAACCTAGGCCGATCTGCCCAAAATTTTTGGGACAAGACCGGCCAAGCAACAAAACTTTAAAACCTTAGCCACATTGTCACTATCATGTTTAAAATAAGTGACAGATCGTTGGCTAACCAACGTCTGCCCTTAAGTCAAAAAATAAAACGCAATCAGTTAAAATGTGGCGTACCGTTAAAGGTACGCCACAAGCATCACATTCCGGAGGGTCCTCTCGGCGGAGAAGGAAACTATGAGTTAGAGGACAGTGCCCTATACGGAGGCGAGTAAGGAGAACCTCATCCCTCCTCGCCCGCTGGAAGGAGCTGCTCCACGGCTGAACGGTCGGTTTGACCAGCCGGAGCTTGTTATGCTCGACTTCCAGCCACTGCCTCTGCCAAACATCAAAAACAAATCTCTTCGCCGCCGAGGCAAGGTCTGACTTTGGGACCGGGTCAAAGTCGATTCGGACCTTGTCACAGGCAACTTGGCAGCTTCATCAGCTGCCTCGTTCCCCTGATTCCCACATGGCCCGGTACCCAGCAGAATAACACCTCCTTTCCACGAGATTGAAGGGAAAGGAGGGCGTCCTGGATGTCCTGGACTAGACGATCTGCTGGGTACATAGTTCCTAACGCCTGAATACAACTGAGGGAATCACAGCATATGATGTACTTCATGTCGCGACGTGACTTCATATGCTGGAGACTTTAGCAGGGCATAGCACTCCGCAGTGTAAACACTGCACCTGCTATCCAGCTTATATTTGTAAGTCGCTCGAAGGAACACGATGGAGCAGCCAACTCCGTTAGCCTGCTTGGACCCATCCGTGTATACGGGGTGAAAGTGTGATATTGATTTAAAATATCTGTAAAAATATTAATAAAAACACTGTCAGCAGTTAACAGTTTACTATGCCGGGAGAGTTCCAAAATTATTCTGGGCCTCTTTAAAAGCCAGGGAGGAGATTTACTCCAACCACTGGTGATAAAAAGAGGGAAGCTCGGATCCGTATTGTTCTAAAATAGCCTTTGTACGGTAGCTGAACGGTTTAGTGGCTCTATGCCGGTTGGCATAGAGCCGCTCGTAGTTGGGATGTACAACTATGTCGTACACGGGACTGCCAGGTGTTATGGCAACCTGCAAGTAGTGTCTCACCATGAGGAGTCGCCGACGGATGGTAAGCGGCGGCTCGCCCGAGTCAGCACAAATGCTGACGATAGGGCTGGTGCGATATGCACCCGTGGCGAGCCGAATTCCAGCATGGTGGACACTATCCAATATACGCAGGTAACTGTCCCGTGCCGAACCATACACGATACAACCGTATTCCAGCCGCGACCGTACAAAGGCTCTGTAAAATTGTAGCAGGCAGGAGCGATCAGCGCCCCATGACCTGCCACACAGACATTTTAAAACATTGAGTGCTTTTAAGGCCCTGGCTTTCACATCTTTAAGATGTGGCAGCCGGTTAGCCTACTGTCTAAAGTGAGGCCCAGAAACCGAACAGTATCGGTAAAACGTAAAACAGTGTTCCTCAAGGTGAGGTGGGGCTCTGGTAAAAGAATCCTACTACGACTAAAAAGTACACACCGGGTTTTCTCGGCAGAGAAACGAAATCCGGTGTGCACTGACCATTCATCCAGCCTGTTCAGCGTGAGTTGCAGCTGCCGCTCAGCGCTTCTCAGGCTGGATGATGCAATAAAAATTAAAAAATCGTCCTACATATAAGGAGTACCCTATAGGCTCCTTATAACACTTAAAATGCTATTTATAGCTATAGCGAAAAGAGTCACGCTTAAAACTGACCCTTGAGGAACACCGTTTTCCTGAATAAAAAGATCAGACATTTCACTACCGACTCGGTACCGGAAGCAACGACCAGATAAAAATGATTTTAAAAAACGGGGCAGGTTACCCTTAAAACCCCACTCGTGCAACTTTAAAATAACATGCCGCCAGGTAGTATCGTAGGCCTTCTCCAGATCGAAAAAATACCACAAGATGTTGGCTGCGAATGAACGCATCCTGTATTGCCGCCTCCAGGAGGATCAGGTTGTCCAAGGTGGAACGGAACTTCCTGAATCCACACTGAAAGCGGCTCAGCAGATTTCGGGATTCAAGACACCAGACGAGGCGGCGATTGACCATCCTCTCCAGTGTCTTACCCACGCAGCTTGTAAGGGCGATGCTACGATAGCTACCTGGCAACAATTTGTCCTTACCAGGCTTTAAAATAGGGATAAGTTGCTTCTTTCCACGAGTCGGGGAAATGTCCTCCGGTCCAAATCTGATTAAAAATATCTAAAAGGTACTCCTTAGCAACTTTACTAAGATGCCTCAGCATCTGGTACTGGATCAAATCAGGCCCTGGAGCAGTGTCATTTGCGCTGTTCAGCGCTGACTCCAGCTCCCAAGATGTAAATGGGGAGTTGTAGGCCTCTGTATTCGACGAACTGAAGCACAGCTCTCGCCTCTCGGCAGCGGCTCTTTGCCGCTTAAACCGAGGGTCAAAGTTGGCGGACGAAGTGACGGAGGCAAAGTTCTCCGCCATCAGCTGAGCTATGCTTCGTTCGTCGGTAATAACATGTCCACGATCCAGTAATCCAGACACTGGTGGGCGGGAGTACCTTCCAGATATACGGCGGATAGACTCCCATACTTTCGACGAAGGTGTGGAACGGTTTATAGTGCTCACAAAGTTCTGCCAAGACCTTTTCTTGCTCTCCTTAATAACACGACGCGCCTTAGCTCTGGCTATACGGAACGCTGCTAAGTTGTCATCAGATGGCTGCATCTTAAATCGGCGCAACGCCCTCCTGCGTCCCTGAATAGCGGAACGACATTCGTCATTCCACCAGGGGACGGGCGTTCGCCGCGTTCCGGAGCATTTAGGCATGGAGACGTCAGCCGCCTGGTGATCACAGCTGTAAAATGATTCACCATCTCCGTGCCTTTCCGAGGCCGGAGGCATACTGACCTGGTATACAACGGCCAATTGGCTTTGCTGACGTTCCATTTGCGTCGGTTATTTCTTCCGCGTTCAAACTCTACGTGCATCCATATTGGGAAGTGGTCGCTTCCATGAAGGTCGCGTCCACTTCCCAATGCACGGAGTCCGCGAGTGAGGGGGAGCACAACGAAAGGTCAATGGCAGAGGACGTACCGGTAGCAGTGGTGAAATGAGTCATTTGCCCTGTATTCAGGATACAAATGTCCTCCTGCTCTATCAATCTACCAACCACTCGGCCCCTGGGGCAATCGGTGGAGGAACCCCACAACGCACTGTGGGCGTTGAAATCTCCCAAGAGGAGAAAGGGCCGAGTGAGTTGTCGTATGATGCTAACCAGGTCGTCATAGGCGACTGACACACTGGGTGGCAGATAGATAGAGCATACGGTCAGTTCGATTGGACCGTGTATTTTCACCGCAACTGCTTGTAGTGAGGAGGTGAGAGCAATGGGTTCGGAGTGGACTGTGTTCCGAACAAACACGGCCACTCCGCCCTTCGCTCGATCACCCTCGGTATCGTCCTTCGGAATATGTCATAACCTCTTAGCACTGGCTGATTTGTGGTCTAAAGTGTGTCTCCTGAAACAGAGACACAGTGGATTAGACCGTGCTAAGAGCTGGACTTCCTCTTTGTGAGCCTGAAAGCCGTTACGTTCCACTGAAGTATGGGAGCCATTACCTATTTAAAACCACCCGCCCCGGGTCGGGTGGGTCAGGGTCTGGTGTCTGCTGAGGAACGGGACCAGGGTCTACGTCCACCAGCATAACGTCATCTTCGTGGTCCGAAGACGACTTTGTTCTAAGGCCTCGGCGTCTTGGGAATCTTTCTTCCGCCGAGGCCTTTTCCCCTTCTTCCCTCCCCAGTGGGAGGAGAAGCGGAAGGGGATTTCACGAACATAGAGGGTCCGTATGCCTAAACTTCGGACCCCGATTTTTCTGAACTGTTTGCCATCCGCTACCAGCCGATGGCGTAGACATTACTGCTTCTGCTGCAGGGGCTGCTTCCGCCGCTGGAGCTACCTCTCCCGCGGCAGTGGACCCACACCTGCAGCTAATGTAGCAGATGGCTGTTCTTTTGCTGGTGGACCTTTTACCTGCTGTCTGACGGGTCGTGGTTGCAGAAGTGTTGCTGCCGACGTCCGTGGTCCTTGGTGTTAGGACCTTAGTGGGTATTGCGCCACATTTGCACTGACACGAACACATTGTGCTCGTGCCCGTGTCTACAACGGACGTCTGCGTTGCAACACTTTCCTTCCTGACGGGAGCTGACAACGTTTTGGCAAAACTAGTGGCGAAGACCGGTGGCGCAAGCGCCTTAAACCGTTTCTTCGCCTCGCCATATGATAATCGTTCCTTCGTTTTCAGCTCCTGTACCTTCTTTTCTTCAAGGTACACTCGACACTCCCTGCTCCAGGCTGGATGTGCCCCGGAGCAGTTAATGCACACCTGTGGGAGGGTGCAACTTGCACCCGGTTCATGCGCAGATTTTCCACATTTCCCACAAGTGGCGTTGCCTTTGCAGTTCGCCGTCGTATGTCCGAACCTCTGGCACTTATAGCAGCGCATCGGGTCCGGAACATACGGGCGAACGTTCAGATTGAGATATCCAGCTTTAATGGACTTTGGCAACGTCGGAGTGTCGAACGTCAGGACGAAGGTGGCAGTCTTCTCAAGACTGCCGTTAACCCTTCGCAGGATCTGACGAACCTCGACCACGTTCTCTGATCCCCACTCCTTAAGGAGTTCCTCGGACGCTATATCAATCAGATCACGGCATGTGATCACTCCCTTGCTTGAGTTGAGCGATTTATGGAGTTCGCATTTACTGCGAACTCCCCGAGCTTCTCACACTTAAGGAGTAGGACAGCCTGCTTATAGGTGGATGTTTCCAAAAGCAGGGTCCCGTTCCTCAGCTTTTTCACACTTTTTAGCGTTCCAGCTATACCTTAACCCTTTGTTTATATAAAAAGGAGAGATCTTTTCGAAAGATCCCTCCTTTCTTCCCATTATTATGAAGGCGTTTCTATAAGATAACCCTTCCTGTTACTGTCTTCTTTCTCAGGAGGAGGGCTTTCAACCCTCGCACGCTTGCCAGTTTTTTGGGCGGAAGATTGGCCCTGCGGATTGCCCGAGCCGCAGGCAATGAAATTTTTTGGGATTTTTGGGTATTGTTCCCACGAGTCCGGAGGACCTAAAAGTCGAGTGACGTGGAGCCCCCGAATCACGCCACCAAGCCCAATACAACAGGGGTGCGGCAGGTGCCCCTGAGGTTGTACGTTAGCGGGTGGTTTTCCTCACCACCCATCCACCTCCTCGGCACGTTACTCACCTTGAGGTTGAGGGGTTTTTTATAGAGGTTTGTACCGTCCTCGCGATCCGGGCGATGAAGCCAAGATCCCCGTTCTCCTAGGCACACAACGTTCCACCGCCACGCCCTACGGTGGTCGTTGAAGCATGGTAGGAGTTTACGGTGTGGGAAACTTGCGGCGCTCACAAGTTTCCAGCTCGGGCACCGCGGGTTCGCCAAACCCGTACCTGGCACTTGCGTACCAGGCCCCTGCGGGGTTTGTCTGAAGATTTTGCGATCTAGGATTTCTGATCTCTTGATATTTGATTTTTCAGGGCTTGTCTTACTTGACCGAACCAACTGTTAGGCATTTTTAATTCTTGCGTGAGGTCGAATATCTGCTTAGTTAATCTCTGATCTGACATCTTGTAGATCATTGGTGTCAAACTCA
>JARYHS010010593.1:0-25004 GCA_031002005.1 Vandiemenella viatica | reverse complement strand
ACCCAAATATTTCAGGGAATTGACCATATCAATAACTAAACTATTTACTTTGTATTTCTGGATTCTTTGTTAGTTATGCACATTGCCTTGCACTTTTTACAGTTTAGTGTAAGTTGCCATTCGTCACACCATGCCGAAATAACATCCAGATCGCACTGAATGTCTAAGCAATCAGCCGAATTTCTTACTTTCCTACAGATGACCACATCGTCAGCGAACAATCTCAAATTACTGTTCACTTTGTCCAAGATTGTTTATTAAAATTAAGAAAAGTAGAGGTCCTATTATACTTCCTTGAGGTACACCCACCATAACATCTAGAATGGAATAGGTTTCTCCTTCGACGACACTCAAAACTTCGCTAAAAGGCGGTTATGTGGCACAGAGTCAAAGGCTTTCTGAAAATCTAAAAATTGCATCTGCTTGTGAACCTGCATCAATTGTACTTTCAATACGTCATGTGTAAATAGAGCCAGCTGTTTTTCACATGATCTTTTCTTCCGAAATCCATGTCGATTTGTTGTAAGCACATTGTTTTCATCTATGAAATTCACAATGTACGAGCATATTGTATGCTCCATAACTATACTGCAAACGGGAAGGTAGTTTCTGGGATCACTTCGATCTCCTTTCTTGAAAATCGGAGTTACCTGCGCGATTTTCCAGTCAGAAGGTACTTTTCCCACTTCTAAGGATTTACTGCATATATCAGACAGAAATGGTCCAATTTCCACTGCATACCATATTCTTAAAAGAATTCCATCTGGGCCCTGTGCTTTCCCCCATTTCAGGAGCTCTAATCACATAATACCTGCAGTATCTAATCGTAACGAATCCATCTCTAACTCCAAATGACACGGGAAAGAGTATGCTATCCTTATTTTAATTAGTGAATAAATTTTTTAATCCTTTGTTAAGAACATTACCTTTATCGCAGCTTTTATTAACCTCAAATCCATCATGAATTAGTGCTGGAGTATTGTTGTCGCTACAACTGACTACGTACATACGACCAAAATTTCTTTGGGTTTTCTGTGAGGCTCTCAGAAAGAGAGTTGCAACGTAAATCGTTAAAGGCCTCAGCTAAGATTTCTAAGTTACTACGACGCCCCTTCCTTCTTGTGCGTGTATCCTCCTTAACTTTTTAAGTAATCTTTTGACTTCATGCATCTAATCTAAACTGTTTTCCTTACTGTTATGATACCACCATGGTTCATTAACTAGCTGCTCGAGATGGTGATCTGAGAACAGATTGAGAATGACTTCAGAAGCTGCCTTACCCTTGTCACCAGTAACGTGAACCTAATTACTCCAGTCAATATAAAGAAGATTGAAATCACCACCTAGAATTAAAGCATGATCCTGAAAACAGCGAGTGATACTATTTAAATTATTTTTTAACTCCTAGGTGATAGTTATGTCAGCATTAGGTAGACGGTAGAAGGCGTCTATCTGGTCGGCTACTTAAATGAGAACTTGGGCAAAAAACTGAATGAAACGCTGCTCAGTGAAATTAAAGATAAGCTAGCCAGTTAGGCCGCTGTGGTTTCTTGCACACAAGGAAAAACCTCAGAATTAAACAAAGAAGTATAGAGGCTAAACAAAACAACTCAGAAACTTTAGTCATATGGAAACACAACTTACTGGCCAAGCTATGCTGCAGTGGCCAGCAAGGCTACGAGTTCAGCAAAAAAAAAAACTAATACCCCGAAAACAAGTTATCTTTTCGTGAGTTCAAGATTTGATGAAAAATCAAAAATAATTGCGGAACGGATTACCAAAATAATTAAACCATCAAAAGACAAAATTAATAAAATAAGGAGCACCAGTAACTCAGTAATTATTGATGCAGGAACTAAAGAGCATGTGAACAAATTAATAGAACACAAAGAATTTAAACAGAAGTTAAAATGCGAGCTTCCAAGAAAGAGGAGACCATTGGTAATTCCATATGATGTATCATAAAGTCTTGAATAAATGATTTAATAGATAATGTATATGAACAAAAATTTGAAGTATAACTATCAATGGAAGGGTTTGCAAGCGGTTTCAGCCCTAAATTTAAGACAGGACTCTGTGAGAAGCCTACCATTGATCACGTTATAAAAGTAAGCCCACCTATGTGCAAATTATTATTACAGAAACGTAAAATATACCCTGCATGTGGAATTAAAGGCAATCAGTTGCAAAGATTACACCATGTACCAACTTGTGCCAAATGCAGGGACCTCAGTCGCATGAGTAAATATTGCCAAACAGACATAGAAACTTGTAGTCATTGTGCTCAGGATGGTCACAAACGTGACCAATGTGAAAAGAAGTCGATTTTGAAGATACAGTTCGGCTAACTAGACTGGAAGAAGTGAATTCGTTTACACTTGACCTTCGACATTTGACAAAAGTCGTCAGTCCAGGTGGTATTTACATAAAGTTCCCAAAACCGGCGGCAATTGACAGGATACAACTGTGATAACTAAATATTCCAACAGGTCCATCTCAACTCCTGACTGTAGTTCACAAGACTTTCGAGAGAAGAGAAATATTTGATTCTGAAGAAACATACAAGCAGTTTGTTATGACCCAAGGACGCACTCTGTTTGATACAAGACTACCTTGGCCTTAGTGCAATGGGCATACAAGATACCCGTAACTTCCATGTTAAAGGTTAATCAACGGAATACTAAGGGAAACATCAGGTTCTACATGAAATCAGAAGGGTGGCGAAGGAATTGAGATCAAATATTATTTGTCGCCAAGGGCCGCATTCCTGGCAATGCAAAATCCTGCACATGGCTGTAACATCACAAATAATCGCAGAGGGCTATAACCCAATGGCAGCAATAATTGTTTTGAACAAACAAATAACAGTTACTAAAATTACGCAGTTATGTGATTGACACACGGTATGTGCTGAGATAAGAGTAGAATAGGGAAGCCTGATAATGGTAAACATGTATTTCCAGTACAGTGACGAGATCTATACAACCTAGATAGAATACGGCAGATAGATACAGCTCTGGGAAATTATCCAGTAGTTATGGCAGCAGACGTTAATGCAAAGTCTGCTCTCTAACACAGTAAGAAGGCTGACAGGAGAGAGGAACACTAGAAGAAATAATAAGCAATTGGGTCTAGAGGTCAGAAGCCAAGCACATAATGTTCATTTCTGGAACATTGCTGTCGCAAGAACAAATATTGATGTATCAATTACAAACATTCATGAGGAAAATCTGCTTTGGAGTAGGAGATTGCTTTATAATATGACAATAAGTGTTAACAGTTTGCCTGTCTAAGAATTGGGCTGAACAAAGACACATGAAAGTAGTGTCAATGGAAGCATTAAAACAGCATACCAAATTAGGAAAGCGGCGTGGGAAAAGTTAAGGAATGTGTTCACTCCACTGGATCTGCCAGAAAACCACTTCAATGTAGACAAAGGTGCAAGAGAGCTCACATCTGCAATACAAATGGCCATGAAACAGGCGATACCACAAAAAAGATAGTAGATTCCAGACAGAAGTATTCTCCTTGAGTGCTACTGGCAGAAGAGGCAGATTTTCAAAAAAAAAAAAAAAAAAAAAAAAAAAAAAAAAAAAAAAAAAAAATGCTGGGAAGTGAGGGAAAACCTTATAAACAATCCATTGGATATTCCTTACAAAATAGCTGCAGGTAAAATCAGGCCTCCCACAATACCAACCAGTCAAAAGAACAGATGGACAAACAACCATGAATTGGAGAGATTCAGCGGAGGTGTTATTGTTACTTGATGACAACCCAGAAGAAGAGACAGATTAACAAGCTACACTACGAAGAAACATGTGGCAGCACTGCTGGAGTGAAGAGAAAGGAAGTAGTATTACACCCATAGAAGTAATAATCGCTATAAACAAAATGAAAAAAGCAAAGGCTCTCATTCAGAACGGAATTTCAGCCGAGGTCTTCCTGGAATTAATCATAAAATTAAACCCCATCCTATGCAGTCTCATAAACGAATGCCTATATCAGGGCAGAGTTCCGGGAATATAGAAAAACAGTGAGGTGTTAATTCGAATGAAAGGAGATGACAAAGATCCTTTTCTACCCAAATCTTACAGGCCGGTTTGTTTAGTGAATGTGCTTGGCAAAGCTCAAGAAAAGATTGTATGAAAAAAAAAAATATATATATATATATATTATAAAACCATCAGGAACTTCAGGGAATGACTACTAGTCAATATGGATTTAGAACGGGGAAGTCAACAGATAATGCCATAAATCGGTCGATAGAAATTATTAGTAGCCATACAAAACAGTATGTAGTGGGAATTTTTGTGGACATCTTGGGGGCATTTGACAATCTATGGTGGCCTGCCCTGTTTGAACGGCTGAGGAAGACAGGTTGTCCAAGAAGATTATTCTTCAGGGACTACTGCAGATTTAGAACTGCTTCCTTGAGATGCCAGAACTCATCCATCACAAAGACTCTGACTAAAGGATGTCCAATTAGGTTCAGCTTGTGGTCCTATTTTCTGGGATATTGGGATTGAACCAGTGATCAAACTATTACAAAGAATACCTCAACTGATTTTGTTGATGACCTTTTCTTATTCGTGGAAGGAGCCATTAGAGCAGAAATTGAGAACAATAGTAATATATCACTTAATTTCCTCAGCCAATGGTGCAGTAAAGATGAGTTTAGCATGGCATAAGACAACATTTATGTTGTTCAAGGGCAAGCTGACTCAAGAACCTACTATAAGAATCGACTGTAAATCAATTTGCAGAAACGTGATGTGGAAATACTTAGGCATTCAATTGGATGAACGTTTATGCTTCAAAGCCCACTTAGAGAAGACAATAGCATGAGCAGTATCTGTGATGAATAAAATCATCAATATAGGCCAACAAAAATTCCCTGTTCCAGTACAAAAAAAAAAATGATTATACCATGACACAATTTAATCATCTTTAGTGGGCTACTCAGCAAGTGTGTGGGCAAAGTATTTAAGAAACATAAAACCAAAACAGCTAGTCAGATGAGTCCAACAAGGAATACTTTTAAGTTTGACAGGAGCATACCAAACTGTGACAACAAATTCATTGACCATTGCCATTGGTGTCTGGCCACTGAAGCCGGAAGTGAGGAAACGGGATGCCATATACTGGTTCAGAAAGGTAAACGAGATAAGGCAACAGAAATTATAGGCAGCGAAGCAACATCTGAGATGCACATTCAGAAGCTACTATTGGTGGAATGGTAACCCGAATGGAATAACAGTCACACAGGCAGGAGAACGTATGAAATGTTTTCATCCATAGAGGGGAAGTTAAAGTTGAAGTACCTTCAACCCTCTCTAGGGATTGGTACACTGTATTACTGGTCTTGGGGCATACAGTAGCTTCCTTCAAAACTGGAATATTGTTGACTCAAGCAGGTGTGAATGTAGTGAAGGCAGTACACCAGAGAACATGGATGGGAATGTGGAATAACAGCCAGTCTGAGAGCTCACAAACAAGCTCAGGTGCAAGGGAGGAGAATATTCAACACACTACACAACAAAAGTTTGTGGCATTTGCTGGAAGAGGCAGCTGATCTAGCCTCAAAATTTTAGAATGAGAATTGTATAGAAAGGAAATACGGTGAGTGAAATCAAAGGCCACAAATAGCAGAAGCAGAGAACACAATTACAACTTGTGGAAGAATGGAAGCTAATTCCCGAATCAACTGCAGAGAGAACAATGAAGCAGGAAGTCTGAGTTTCACAACACTGGATTGACAGAAGACATCATACAACAATGAGTTACATCAATCATCAAAGGTTCAGTGTGCTCCAGAGAAGCTATCCTCTAAGCGACAGCTGGGGTCATCTTGGAATTCCAGGAGGTCAACTCTTGGTGGCCAGAGCAGCTGACTTTGCTACCAGTTCCGGGGGACTCTACCTTTTCAGAACAATCAACAACTTGATGTTAGTGGAATCGAAGGGCAGTTGGTTGTAGTAATAATATTATTAGTAGTAATAGTGGTATTAAGATTAATAGTTTTATTAAGAGTAAAAGTGGTATTAATAGTAATAGTGGTATTAGTAGTAATAGTAATGTTAGTAGTAATATTATTAGCAATAGCAGTAATAGTTGATGTAGTAGTTGTGGTGGTACCCACTGTGTTGATAACACTAGAAGTAGTAGTAGTATAGTAATCTCACACTGGAACTTTAATCAAATTATCTTGCATTCATTGTTTATAAAGTGGATATGTTAAATACATAAGATATGAGGGGGGATCAAATATAAACGGGATTTTATTTTTTATTTAAATTCATTTATTGGAAAACACAAGGTAATTACAATTTATTTTTCCTGCTTTGGAAATACATTTTTCCCAGCGTATGGGCAGCTTTTTGATGCCCTCATCATAAAAAATATGGCTGTGTCAGCAGCCAGTTGCGCACGAAGTCTTCAACACTCTCGTCATCTTCAAATCGTTGCCATCCTAGAGCTTCTTTAAGAGGTCATAGCAAATGGAAATCGCAGGGCGATAAGTCCGGTCTGTAAGGAGGATGATCAAGTATAGTCCATTGCATTTCCTGTAGCTTAGAGACAGTTAGAAATGCAGTATGGGGTCACGCATTGTCGTGGAGGAGAATGACACATTGAATTGGTTGGTCTCTTCTTTTGCGGCGATATGGAACTCTTGCCTTGTTCAACAACTCGCAGTAGTAAGCAGCATTGTGTGTCGCTCATGCAAAAACTCAATCAGCAAAATGCCTCGCCGATCGAAGAAAACGGTTGAAAGAACCTTGCCAGCTGACAGTCGAGTCTTGGCTTTCATTGGTGCTGCCTCCCCTTTCCTCCACCACTTCTTACTGGCTTCTTTGGATTCTGGAGTGTAGTGGTGAACCCATGTTTCATCGCAGGTGACGATCCGACTCAAAAATGCATCACCTCCTTCCGCAAACCTTGCTGTAAGCCTCTGACACACTTCCAAACGTCTCAACTTCAGATTTTCAGTCAAAAGGTGAGGGACCCATCTGGAACACACTTTACGGAACTATAGGTGTTTTGTGATGATTGCTTGACAGCTCCCATAACTGATTCCGACTTGTTCTGCAATTTCTGATACTCTCGCCCGTCGATCGACGTCAATAATCTCTTTAACCACACGAATGTTTTCGTCTGTAACGCTGGTCCGGGGACGGCAATCGTGTTGCTGATTTTCCACACTTTTTCGTCTTCCTTGAACTTTTTATGCCAGAAAAACACACGCGTCCTTGACAATGTTTGATCACCGAACTGTGCAGTCAATCTCTGGCAAATTTCCGCCGCTGTAACTCCTTCAAGAGCAAGACATTTTATAATAATGCGTTGCGCAGTGGAGGGGTGCATCTGTTGCTCCAACATCGTTAGCGTTACTGACTAAACGGCGGGAAATATCTAACAGCACGCTCTCCCCACTCCTAATGATCCCGCCTAAGCATAGCAGAAGCCCGGGGTCAGTACTGCCAATTGTTGATTTTCAGGAACAACAATCCTGTTTATATTTGATCCCCCCTCGTATCAGTACAGATGCACCTAAAATAATGGAAATAAGGATCCAGATTAGATTCTAGGTGCTGGGCTAAGTTATATATGGAAAAATAAATAATAAATAAATAAAATATCCAAAAGAAAAATGAATATGGTACACATCTGTCATAGCATGCTTAACATCAAGCACAACTTTGTTGCATCTGCATGCTTGCTTTCAGGTTGTTTTGGTCAACAATCGGTGATAAGGGTAGATAAAAAGAAAGAGGCAACTCATTTTGAATAAGTATGGAGGAGGTGATTAGTTGTTTTAAGGAACAAGACATTTTGAATGAGTGTCAGTACTGTGGCATGTTTCTTGCCACTACTGGCCTCCTCCCTTCAACTTTGGTGAGTGAGAGGTGTATTTTCTTTTTCTTTTCCATACTGATCTTCACAAAGATTACAAGTAACTGTCATTTGTTCAAAAAGGAGTTAGTTATTCACGGATGCTTATCTTCAACGAATTTAAACATATCTTACATGTTTAGTATGGGGTAAGGTTAAATTAACAAACAAATAAAAAGAATTTTTCATTGACAACTCTTTTAACTGTATTGAAGGCAGGCTTCAGTAGCGTAGGGGCTAGAGTGTTAGCTCCATGTGCCGAAGGTTGCCAGTTCGAGTCCGACCGAGGGCATGGGTGTTTAGTGTATATGTTGTCTGTATGTCATGTCCATCGTGTTGTGTCTAGAGCCACTTGGAAAATAATACACTGTGAAGCTATGAAGAAACTGAAGTACACTGGATGATTTGAAATACACTTGAGTTGGCTGTATGGCCTCGAAGCCAAAAGCCATAACAAAAATTGCATTGAAGAATTTCTTTCAAAGAAATCTACAAAATAATTGCCAATATTTTGTAGAAATTCAGTTGTTTTAATTAACACATTATTCTGCAGTAGTGCATCTTTCGGTGTATACATGTTTTGCTGTGTTATAATGTTGGTGAAAATTGACCTCTTACACATTTCACAGAATCAGCCTATTATACTGAGATTTATTGAAAATTACTATAGTTTGTATTGTATTAAGAACCCAAAATCAAAATCTGTCAGAGCTTTCACATTCTGCCTTTTAAAAATGATCTCCCCTATTATCAATGTGAAAGTATTCCAGAATTTACTATGCAAGTTATCCCCATAACCCAGTTTCTCTCTGCATCTCTTCCATTCTCATTCTAAGCATCAAAAAATTCTTATAAGCAGCTTTGATGTTAATTTGGCTTTCATTCCTCCAAAAATCTGTTTCATATTCCTATACAGTCTATTGAAACAAAGACTTACAACTTTTTAAAGTATTTTAACTTTGTATTGTAGCCACCGTACTTTGGCACTCTCGCATTTCCTATTTCTTCCTTTTCAGTCTTGAACATTTTTGTGCATTTTACTCTGATCTACAGATTTAAATGTATCTTCAGTGATCCCTTTCTTTGCTTAAACAAGTTGTTTCTACACATAATTTGTAATTCTTCATTGTGTTCCATTTTTCTTCAATTGGATTATCCTTTACTGCTTTTTTTGATAGAGCTACAATTAAAATTTATGCAAACTACTGTTTTCTATTAGTTTAATTCTCATTCATTCTCGTTGATCTGCATTGTTTCTTAATGTTCTGTCATTTCATTGAGGACTTTCTAATCATTAAACTAGTATCTTCAATATCCTCTCCTATGCAATAATATATAATAATATATATATATATATATATATATATATATATATTTGCTTAGGGCCACTAAGAACCATGTGAACACCAGCCACCTGATTATTCAGGCAGATTAGTGTGAATCATAAGGACAGTGGGGGGAAAGGGGGAAATGGGAGAGGGGGACTTGAAGCCTCACCATGCAAGAAAAACGCTTAAGGAATTATAAAAGAATTTAAAAACATGTTAATTAGATGATGGAAAAATGTCACCGGAGCGTTAGCTCCATCATAATTAAAATTAATAAGAATAATAACCAGAATTGTTAGGTCTGGAGTGTTTAACCCTAGGGGAGGAATGTTTGTGTTGCCATCTGTCTGCATAACATGCAACTAAGGTTCTGTATGAAAAGTGAATATTTTATGAAATGTTTAGCTTATGAGGTAAATACTGAGGACCATCCCAGCAGTTGCTAAGATGACTGTAGGAAACCACCTAAAAACCATAATCATGATGGCCAGTATATGGGGTCCAGAACTCGAACCTGGTCCTGTTGTACTTCCTCGATTAACTGTGGTTGCACTTGAAAATGCGCAGCCACACTGGCAGCTTTAATCTTTTATCATTATCTTTATCCTTTCCACTTCCAGTTTCCCAGGAGTGGCATAATTTTCCTGTGCAAAAAGTTGTTAGTGTGTTTGCTGGATGCTACGGGAAGAGCAAGTGTTTCCAGCTGCCTGAGAAATATGTTAGTAATGATTTGTGCGATAATTATCATTTTTGTTTATGAAATTTGTAAGCAGAAACTGGGTACCAGCCCAGCACTTGCTTAGATGATTACAGAAAACTAATTAGAAAGTAAATTACAATAGATAATATATAAGGAGTGAAAGTTGAACCTGTGCCTGTTGTACCTCCCTATGTTCAATATGGCAGTGTTTAAATGTGCATGGCCAAACTGGTGGGACCTGTATATTCTTACAATAAAAAAATTTATGACCCTATATTTAACCACAGAATAATTTAGTTAGTACCTAACTATATCTGAGAATTATCTCATAAATATTCTTTTCACATAGTTCTTAAACATTGAATGGAATTGCATTGTACTCAGTGATCCTGCACTACTTCAGATGACCATGATCGGTGAGAATGACAGCAAACTGGGGACAGGTCCAATTCTTCCATTGTTTCGCAGAGGAAGCATGGTGTGGGAAGCCATCAGGTATGACTTCAGGTGATGGTTGGTAGTAATTGAGGGAACTCTGATGATACAACAGAATGTTATGATCTGTCCCTGATAGAAAATGTGTGACCAGCTTGGATGTGTCCCAGAGCCAGTATCCATGATATCAAGGACTAGTACAACCGTTGTGAGCCAGCTTGCCTCAGGAGAGGATACAACGGCTTTATAACACCCTTACCAACCAAATCAGTGTATGCATCTGCACAAGAGGGGATACAGCTTCATACTGATCAGTGGCTTTATACTGCCAAGTTCTCTGTAAATTTAATTCAATTTTGAAATCACTGAAATAACATCACATATCCTCTCAACATTTGAAGATTGATTTTATTTCCTCCTCCCCTTCTGGGTGCTTAACCTTTTTTGTCAGGCAATATATTTCATAATATTTAAACAGTCTAATTCCCCACACATGCTGAAACAAAATTCCCTATTAGTCCTCCGTGTATTTCCAACTAAAAAAAAAGTCACAAATACGTAAGTAGCCCTCAACAATGAAAAGTTTCCATAGTTATCATTTTGCCACCTACCCACCCTGGTCCTTACTTTATGTCCAACAGTCATTTTTTTCTTGTTTGTATAGTAATCCATGGTGCACATATATACCCACCATCTCGCTACTTGTTTAATCAGCCATCAATGTGAAGGTTCTCAAGAATTAGTGTACAGTGTTCATCATAGTTTTTGTGTTTCCAACATTGTAGGTAACAGATTTTTGCTTCACCTATATCTATATGTTTTCATACATGTGTAGTCCACTTAACGATTCCTGAAGTTAATTACATGCAAACTATTACACAAATAAAACTTTCTTGTGTTTACACTACTGATTCAGTCAAGCATAGAATTCATAATCTCACACTCAAAATACTATGTAGATACAGTCTTTCCAATGTCCTCAAATGCAGCAAAGTTTTCTATAGTTACGAATCAACATTTAAGCTCGACAGATAAGGGAGCATCCATAAACTACATGGCTCCATTCTGGCCTCTTCTGAATCCCTCCCTCCCCCCACATAGCCTGATGTAGCTTTTGCCTTGAAACACCCCCCCCCCTCCCGAATGTGGAATGTAGCCATTTCCCTATCAATTCTAGAAGAAATTTTGTGCCATTTTCTCTCGTATATATAATTTATTGCATATATAATGAATTTGCTTTATATACTTTTTAATTATGAATATTCTGAATGAAACAGTGACACTAGTCACTCCTGCAAATGACCAGTTATTGGGAAAACCTTTTTCTCAGGTACAGTAAGGGATCATTTTCTTATTGAGGTGTTAATAAAATCATTCTCCACGTCTCATGCATCATTGCTTATTAGTTGATAAAACAGAACATACTATGCCTGCCGCGTAAGAAAACCTAAGAACTGCAATTTATTTGTTCTGTAACATTTCTACCTACATTATCAGTGAAGAATTCATTGTTCTGCTTAAAATATTTCCATAGCTCATTGACACCATTTTGTATATTGAAAACACTCTGTAAAGTTATTTCCAATTAGCCTAATAAAGCTTATTGCACAGCGTCATTTCATGCCACACTTTTAACTTCAAATAACACTTCAGAAGCACCAGGACTGACAGAATTAAATTACAATTATTTTATCAACAAGCAGTGTGGTGACACACATGATCCGAATCGAACAGCTTTCTTTCAAACCATCAAAACAATACAAACTGCCATTGGTCTGGAAAATCCCATGTGATATATGTAAGCAAATTTAAGTCTAGGTACAGCATGCCTAATATTTTTCAGTGTGCAATGAGCCATCACATGTCATTTGCTTTAAATGTACTTTCCTCGTGCATTCTGAACACTATGACTTCAAGTCACATGCATGCACAGCACTGTCATTATATAGTGTATCTAACATGTGCAGATCATTAATGATGGAATTAAGTATCTACATGCTGCTGTGTGTCCTGTAGCCCATTTTAACAGTGACAATTAAGATCCCTATTTTAACTGTGACAAATATAATTAATTAAAAGCTATGCAGCTTAGCTCAGAACTCTTCCCCCCACCCACCCACCCCCACACACACACACACACACACACATAGCCTAGCATAGCTTTCTACTAAATTCCTACCCTATGCCACCATTGACCCAGCCATGAAGTTTATGGATGATCCCTAAACCATGTCAGAAGTTTCCTTAAGGAGGGTGGGCACGATAAACTGATTGTTTTTTGTACACATATAAGTAAAATCCAGATGCAATTGTGCAGATCCCTGCCTTTTTCTTAAAAAATAAAAAGTCATCAATATAACTTATAAGTCTATAAGTTTACTTTGAAAGTGCTGCAATGTGATAAAAATTGACAACCATGTTCAAAATTAAATCAGTTATTTGTAGGTTCATATATATTACCTGATCCTTGGTAATAAACATTTGTGGAATGCATACATTTTCTATTCCACAGAAAATAAAGTTTCTTCTGTTGCTCAGCCTATATACTTATCATAAAAGAGTGTAAAGCATTTTAAATTTTTGTTTTCTAACAATACTGTAAAAAAATTGATTTTATTTACATTCTATACAGTTAATTTAAAAAGAAATACTGACAATTGAGAAAAATTATTAATTTATTTCCCACTTTTCTACAAGCAAAAAATCAAGATACATCAAACAATCTTACTTTACTGAAGTCATTTTCCTGCAGGAAAATAATTAGGTTAAAGAAATGTTTGAGTAATCTATTTTTAAAATTTATAACGAATAATTGTGACAGCATTGGAACTATAGTGTGGATCTCCATTTCTTGTTGCTTTCATCATTTAAAAAACTGTAGGTTAAAAAAAGGCAAAATTTGTCACTTTACCAGTTCAAAAATAGTTTATAAAATATTTCAAGTCAGAAAAATGATTGGTTAGAGAAATGAAGATACAGAAAAAAAAATCACTTAACAAAGCTGACAGGAATGGAAGGAACTAAGAAATACATGAATATAGGGAAAAAATATAGTAATATAGCGTAGGAGGATCATTAGGAAAAAAAATATCAGGAATGTAGTGGATATGTGGTTTAACTCAGCATATATAAAGACACAATCAGAACTTCAATTCTTATTTAATCTGCACATTTAACTTTTTTTTTCTTTTTTTTTTTTTTTTTACTTTTATCATCAAACATGCAATTTAAATAGCTATGGGAGTTGAAAGAGAATGTAAAATTCACCAAATATTGTAAGCCTATATGACAAGTCACGAAATCAACCTCTGAAACACTTGTATCAAATCACTGCATATACCATATTTTTCTCTGTTATTACATTTAGTATTCACTGAAACTGATAAAAACAACCTTATAAATATTATAATTCATTTATTGTGTATTATTAACTTTTCAGCATCACTACCATACAAAACTCCAATAAAGTTTCAAAATCTTTGACCTTATTCACAGGAATTACTCTTTATATCTAAAGCACTTAACAATGGAGGGCTCAATTGCTTCATACAAGTATGTATTTTTTTAAATATTGTTTGTTTATTTTATGGGGTGTTACAAAGCACACTCAAATGGTGATATCTGTTTAGCACTAACCAATGAAGAAGGAACTGAACCAACAACAAAATGTAGCTTTTGAAGACTGTATTTAGTTACTAGAATGAACAGAGAATATATGTATGTTGTAATATGAGTAAGGCATTATAACAAACAAAATGGAAATAAAACTTCATTCAATGAGAAATAGGAAAAGTAAATGTTTATTCCGCAGTGAACAGATAGGCAGTGTTCCCGTCACTGTTCAAGGCACCTAGACTTCTACAACCATTTCCATATCAGGATAAAAACAATAGGCACAAAAACTGGTAATAAAACAGAAGAGGGAAAAGGAAAATAGTTTCTGTAATAGCAGGTACAGAGATCTTTTAGAATAAAATATTAATTATAATTTTAATTTCTTTGTTTAGACATTTAACACAACAGTAAAAATTTAGAGCATTATATACAGTTATTGGTACAAAAATGGGGATTGTATCTAACTCTTGAATTAAAACTAAGAAAAAATAAATATTTTTAATGTTTGAAATGTCAATTTTATGGTCCAGTGTCGTGAACAAATATTTTTAGGATCCAAAAAATTAAAATACCTTCTTCACAAAATGGTATGTTATATTGTGTTCTTTTGAAATAAGTATAAAAGTAAGGAAAGATTGGAAAAATAAACCACCACTTGCCACAGATGAACGCAGGAGGGCCAAACTAACACAAAAACATAAACACACATTACAATATTTTGGTTTAAAATATTATCCATGTATGTAGGACTCAGCCATTTGGCACACACTTCAGCCTGCTAGTGGTACACATCCCTCCTTACCAAATGACCCAGTCCTTCGTACATGAATAAGGTTTTAAATCGAAATATTATGAAGGGTGTTCCTGTTTTTGTGTTTCTGTGTTCATTTGTCCCTCCTGCCTTCATCTGTGGAGAAGGGTTATTTTCCTTATCCTTCTTTATTTTCGTTACCCAATGGCACTTTCTTTGTGAACACTATCCAATTATGAACTAAGTATGAATACATTAAATGACTACAGGAAGCACCTTCGAATTAAATAATTTTACACAAGAAAGGAACATTGTTTCTGCCACAGCATTTCAATTTAACATCACAACATAAAAATGTTGGTAAAACTTTGATGTAAGCAATCATCAGAGTAACTGGAAAAAAAAACTTTCAACTTATTTAGGAACTTAAAAACCAAGCTTAGGAGACATTTGTGTTAAAACAATAAACACAAATCAGTAAATATTTTTGATAGAATTATTTATGTCCCAGTATACCAATCGATCTAGCTGTAAATTCATTTACCCACCATCTTGTCATATTGAGATAAAAATCTGGTCCTTCTGGTTCATAATTGAAATAAGTGAAATAAGGAATAGACTTGGGTATAGCTGGTTCAATCTGTGTCCCTTCATGCCACTCATTAAAAGAAGTAATTGAAATTATATTTACTTTTGCTGTCATTGCACTGCGCCAAGCAACTTCATAGTACTTGCCATGACGCCTATGGCGAATGTTGGCTACATTCCAAGGTCGAATCTGTGTGTCAATGTACCCAGGACCAACTGATGGAACAAACAATAAATTATTTTGAACTGCAAACTTTCCAAGACTACGCCAGTTTTTCCATGAAGAGCCATATGTAAATCCACTAGTTGCAAAATATGTGTAAAACCCTGCAACAAGACATAAAAATAAATAAGAGTAGAAAAGCCACAAAGTGTGTCAAGTTAAATAAAAATAATTCCTTCCACAAAAATTATATTAGTGGCAAAACTGATAATGAGTTTTTTAAAGTGTTACTGGTGACCATTAGACAGATCTGGTGCAAATTAAACAGACATTCTAGTTCATAAATAATCATAAAAGACAAGAAATCCCCATTGCTGTCCATGTATTTTATACTAGTTTCAAGAAGATTAATAAAACCAAGTTTCAACACTAACTCTGTAGTCACGATGCCCATGCTTGAGTTTCAACTCAAATCTTAATAAAAGATAAATGATATTTAAATAGCAAATCGACTTGCCAACATGTCTAGAGTGAGCGCCGATAAAGATCATACTCGGAAAGTGAAAAAACAATTGTTCCATCTAAAAAGATTGTACTCTGCCCCTACAAACCTCTCATCCCCTGTCACCAATATAGAGGTGGCAAGGGCCATCAAACAAATGAAGAATGGGAAGGCTTCAGGTTTTGATGAAGTTCACCCAGAGTTCCTTACAACTGTGGAAAACTAACCAAAAAATGTTTGGCCCGCTTATTTACTAACATACTACAGACAAGTGTAATTCCTGCAGAGTTTAAATGGGCAAAGATCATAGCCATTCTGAAGCCTGGAAAAAGCCCTGAAGTTCCAGAGAATTTTAGACCTATTTCCCTGATAAGTACTACTTACAAGTTATTTGAAAGGATCATCTACAATAGAATCAGTCCAATTATTATCGCAAACCTCCCAATTGAACAGGCAGGTTTTAGACCTGCAAGAAACAGCGAGGATCAGGTCCTGGCCTTGGCAACTCACATAGAAGTGGGATTCGAGAGACGATTGAAGACTGGTACTGTATTTGTTGACCTTACTGCAGCCTATGATACGGTGTGGTGAGAGGGCATGGTATACAAACAGCTGAACATTTTGAAGTGCAAAAAAGTCACTTGTCTGATCAATATCATGCTAGCTAACCAAACTTTCCAGGTTGTCTTGGACAGTAAGATAAGCAAAAAAAGAAGAGTGAATAATGGTCTGCCTCAAGGCTCAGTTCTTGCCCCACTTCTTTTTAATGTATATATTTCTGACATTCCTTTTTTTTCTTTTTCTTTTTTTATCTGCTTAACGTCTCTCTAACAGCGAGATCTTTAGAGATGGGAAAGGATGGGGGGCAAGGAATTGGAAGGAATTTGGCCATGTCAATTTTGAAGGAAGCATCCAGGCATTTGCCTGGAGTGATTTGGGAAACCATGGACTGATATTCCTCAAACAGAATCCAGACAGTTCTCTTATGCTGACGATCTGGCAGTAGTACAACAATCTGATATCGTTCAGCAAATTGAAAACAGTTTAACAGCAGATCTCAAAACCCTGAGCAACTAATTTAGGAAATGGCGTATCGTGTCCAGTTCCAGCAAGACAGAAACTAGTGTCTTCCATCTTAACAATCGGGCGGTGAATCTCTCACTTGACGTTCTACTTGATGGCACTCCCCTCCGACACAACCCCTTCCCCAAGTATTTAAGAGTCCTAATGGATCACACCTTGTACAATAAACATCTAAACAACCTTGCAGAAAAACTAAGAACCAGAAATAATATTCTGCAGAAGTTAACTGGCACCTCCTGGGGAGCATCTGCCTCCACACTTTGCACATCAGCACTGAGCCTTGTGTATTCTGCAGCTGAGTATTGCTAATCTGTCTGGATAAATAGCACCCACGTCAAAAAGATCGACACAGTTTTGAACCAGACAATACGGATAATTAGCGGATGTATCAAGACTACTCCACTGTACTGGCTACCTGTTTTGTGTAAGATCGAACCACCTACAATAAGACGACACAATCGCCTAATTGCCCAATATAATAAGATCTGTAATAACTTGGATCTACCCATCCATGACGACATGGATAATCAGTATCAGAGACTTAAATCAAGAAATCCAAGCGTAAAAACTGTAAAACAGATTATATCTGATAATTTTAATGGGAGAGAAGCTTGGAAATTGGAGTGGATAGCCTCAGCCCCACCAGAATGGCACTCCCTGTTTGACAGTCAACAGGCACTAAAGGGACTTGAGCTTCCTCACAAGACCTGGGCAGCTCTTAACAGAGTTAGGTCTGGTAATGGCAGATCTGCTTCATATTTGTACACATGGGGAATAAGAGATTCAGCGAGATGCAACTGTGGTGAGGAAAAACAAACCATCCGTCACGTTACATTTGATTGCCCACTTTGAGCCTTCAGGGGATCACCGATAGATTTTATTAATATACCAAATGAAGCTCTAGATGGGCTACACCATGTTAATTTTGAATTTTAATTAATTTAATGTTAAATTGTATTATTTTTGTGCAGTGGCCATAAGCTAAATAAATAAATGATACTTAACATACACCTGTTACGAGAGTTAGTAAAAAACTAATGCCTCCATTTTTCTCTCTTTTTTAACTGTCAAGGAATTGAAATGAAATTACACAGCTTAAAAACCACAACATTGATGATTAATTTGTCATTTCTCCATATAATCTCTGTCCATTTCCACAGAATTGGTCCATGGTCTTGTTCTTAAGCCGCTGATGCACAGATGCTTTCAAGGTCTCCTCATCTTCAAAGTAAATCCCACAATTAGCTTCTTTTAGTGTCCTGTATAGAAGGAAGTCTGATGGTGCTGGGTCAAGGCTGTATGGGAGATGAGGCAAGACTTCATAACCAATTTTTACAATCTCTGCAGTGGTGTGACGACTGGTGTGTGGTCTTGCATTGTCATGCAAAAGAAGAACATCAGCCTTAGCTTTTGTTGGACAAACTTGCTAAAAATGCGTTTTAAGCTTTTCAGGGCTTTGATGTATTGAACAGAATTTATCGTGCTTCCCTGCTCCAGGAAATCAACCATAGTCACACCATCTATAACCCAGAACACTATCACCATAACATTCCCTGCCTATCATAGAGTTTTGAATTTTTTTCTTCCTCAGTGAGATTACATGATGCCATTCCATTGACACCCTTTGAATCAGGTTCAAAATGAACTCATGTTTCATCTCCAATCATAATTTTTCCAGCAACTCCTCTCCTTTCAAATTAAAATGCTGCAGTCCCATTATTCTGGTCAGTTAACATTCTTGGTACCGACAGTGAACAAACTTTTGAGTACATCATAACATTGCCTTTACTGAAGGAGAGAATGTGACAAAATTTATCTGTTATCACTTGGTAGTCATCACAAATGATATCATCGACTCTCTGAATGTTGCATGGAGTCACTGCAGTCGCTGGCCTGCCACCTCGCATTTTGTCAGTTAACGGTGTTTGTCCTTCAGCTTCGTTACAATGATGGCCCTATCCTCTAACAGCACTGGCATCGACTGTTGCATCACGGTACACATTTTTCAGCCTTTCATGCATTTGATAATTCAATCACAGAATGCTGTCGAATATGAACACCAATGTCAGCCATTTTACAAGCAGATGCAGTGCAGCAACCTGTCGATGCAGAAAGTTGCTGTGCAGTGGATTATAGAAGGTTTGAGGAATTGTGCCAAATTCAAATTTTTCACTTAACTAATTTATTTAAGGGGGAAAAAAACAGGAAGCATTAGTTTATGACTATTGTGTTTTTCCATTTAGCAGTTCCAAACAAATAAAAATTCTGTGCATGTGATATTCAATTCTGTCTGAATATTGGCAACCACCAAAGTCACCACCTTGTTACAAATTAAAGCCGCTGTATAATATTCATATTTCTTGATGGATGTTTAAATAAAGTCTGCTTCATCCAAATGGGTATTATAAATATTTTGCTTTACACTAGACCAAAATGTATCTTCATAAAAACACAGTAAAATTAACTAAAGGAGAAGTAAGAAGTAGCTGCAAGTATTATAAAATTATTATTATTTTCTGTTTATTTTTTCCATAATCCGTTAAATTTTGATCAAGATTATCATGTGTTATATCTTGCTAAGGAAAAATAGCTCCCCATTATAGTCAAATGGTCAAACAAACCAATGAGAAATTGGAATTAAACAAAGAGGCTATTATTATACATTTATTTTACTGTCTCTTTTTGCTCAAATGTAGGACTAGTACACGTAAAATGTGTAGTTTTTAAACTTGTTCTTTTTAAGATAGTCTCCAAAAATAAAACACCTCTTTAAAGAATAAAAGAAGCCAAAATTTTGTAACATAAATGATTTCAAAGTTTTGATTGATAAAATTCAATAATGTCCAAATTTTGTGATACCAATCCTTATACAGATATAGATTAAATTTAGCAGCAACTGAGAAAAATAAAAATTTGATGTCACCAGATGCATTCATTCGATTTAGATATATGTTAGATACAAAAGCAGTTTGAAATGGGTAGAGGGCTATATACTGTTGTAACTCTTGGTCTCAGTAAATGAGAATAGTGCTCCCATACACCCTACTTCAGAAAGTGACAAGAGTTAGAGAAATTCCTATTCAGGATTTTACACAATGTGTCCCACTAAATAGTAGACATGTTATTTATTATTATTATTAGTATTAATAATACTTGAGGTCATATTCATGTAGCCTGGGTGACTGGGATTCGATCCTCAGTGAAGAAAAAGGTTTTATTTGTTTTTTTTAATAGAACATCTGGCTCCCCGGTCCATTTATCCTACCATCCAATGAATATAGGGGAAGAAACTCATTAGGGAAGGTGGAAGAGTCTGAAATGTGGTGCTGACCAAGACATCTCCCATCATGTCGTAGGGTCAATAAAGCTGTACATCTATGACTCTGAGAGCAACAGGAATATATTCCAAATAGTCAAATATTACTCCTTCCCTAAAATGGTTTCCTGTAAAATCCAAAAAAATAACCTATCGCTGAAATTCTTTTTTGATATCATGAAGAACACTTAATTGCAATGAAAATTTTGAGTTTCATAGGCAGACAGAGTACAGAAGGAGAAAAATCGTGGGAATATGGTGGCTGTTCCAATAATTCATAGTTTAAATTCCTTAAATTTCCTATCAGCAGAACACATTTGGTAAAAGGTGCACAATCTTTCTGAAAATTTATGTTTTTACTCAGTACATCAAGTTTTCAGTTGCATTTTTCTTTGTTATATATTCAGTTTAAAAGATTGTTCCATATTTTTGAAGATAGTCAAAAAAAAAAATCCTTTTAGCACCACCAAACACCAAAGCCAGAACCTCTCTAATTAGTAAAACTGTACTGAACAATCAGTTTCCATGTACTGTTTCAACTGACTTGTGTAATGTGTCATCTCCAAAGCAGACAGGTAAGCACTTAATTCAGCAGCCATTTTTTTATGGTAGAAAATGAAAGAGAACCATCCTCACAAACTTTTATGAAATAGGTATGAGTATCATCGCTGTTAATATCGACTTCATCACTGCACGATATTAAGTTTAATATACTGAAAAGCATATATACAACATCTGAACCAGACAGCAACATTACAGACACTTGTAAAGTCAAGCCTCTGCCATCGCTGTTTGTTTTTTTATTTTTTGTGCAGATCATTGTTAAGTTGAAAATAAGGATAGCATTCCTTTTTTCCCATATCGTGTCGAGTTGGTGATTGAATCATTACGAATAGATACTGCACGTATCACAAAGCAATTAGATCTCCTGAAGAGGGGGAGAACACCAGGCCCATATGGAATTTCAGTAAGAGTATTTTCAGAGTACGCGGCGGAATATTCAGTAAATCCTTAGAAGAGCCAAAAGTACCTTCCAACTGGAAAATCGCACAAGTAACTCCGATTTTTAAGAAAGGTGATCAAGTGATCATAGAAACTACCATCTCATATCTAAAATATCTGTTTGTAGCAGAGTTATATACTCGAACATTATGAATTTTCTAGAAGAAAATAATTTGCTTACAACAAATCAACATAGATTTTGGAAGAAAAGATCATGTAAAACACAGCTGGCTCTATTTACACATGACGTATTGAAAGTTATTGATGCATGTTCACAAGTAGATGCAATTTTTTTTAGATTTTCAGAAAGCCTTTGACTCTGTGCCACACAACCGCCTTTTGGCAAAGCTTCGAGCATACGGTATATCGGTGAATGGATAAATGGTTTTCTGACAGGTCGGTCGCAGTATGTCATCGTTGAAGGAGAAAGTTCTTCTCATCTAGATGTTACATCGGGTGTACTTCAAGGAAGTGTAATAGGACCACATCTTTTCTTAATTTTTATAAACGATCTCAAAGTGAAAAGCATTTTTAGATTGTTTGCTGATGATGTGGTTATTTATAGGGAAGTAAGGAATTTGGCTGATTGCTTAGAAATTCAGCGTGATCCAGATGTTATTTCGGCATGGTGCGATGAATGGAAATTTACACTAGATTTTAAAAAGTGCAAGACAATGTGCATAACTAACAAAAAGAATCCAATTGTTCAGATATACGAGGTAAACAGTTCAGTTATTGATTTGGTCGATTCTGTGAAATATTTGGGAGTAACAGTACAGAGGAACATTGTGACTTACACATTAATTCGTTAGTAAGTAGAGCTAATTCTAGGCAGCAATTCCTAGGTCGAATCTTGAAAAAATGTAATGAACAAACAAAGGAGATAATGTACAAATCTTTTGTGCATCCACATTTGGACTACTGTTGTGCCATTTGGGATCCATTTCGTTTGATTGACAGTATAGAGAAAGTATAGAGAAGATTCGTGACCGCTTGCTACAATCCTTATGAAAGCGTCACAGAACTGATTAGTAGACTGAGCTGGGAGTCTCTGGTAGATACACGATGCACGTTTCGTTTAAACTTATTGGTAAACATGTGTACTCTCACTTTCACTTACGAGTGTGGTGAAATACTTCGTCCACCAACCTATTTGAGTCGGAATGACAGGAAAGATAAGATTAGAGAAATAAGGTGCCGTACCGATTCTTATATGAATTCTTTTTTCCCTCGTACCATTCGGGATTGGAATGCACAGCAAACAGATTAGTTTTAGTGCTGAGCACCCTCTGCCACCCACAATTTTGTGAATTTCAGAATATATATGTAGATGTTAAGACATTGCAGGACTGGCATGGAGGGGTTGAGCAGCCACCGCTCATTACAGATGTCAGATGTCGTAGGCTGGGCAGACAGGCGGCAAACTGTGACAGAACTAACATCAGACTTTAATGCTGGGCAGAGTAGAACTGTGTCTGAACACACAGTGCACCTAACACTCCTAACGATGGGCCCCCATAGCTGACGACCCATGCATGTGCCAATATTAACACCACGACATCGGCAACTACGACTGAAATGGGATCATGACCATCATCACTGGACGTTGGCACAATGGCAGAATGCATGGTCTGATGTGCCCCGATATGTTCTTCATCATGCCAATGGGAGGGTGCAAATCTGTAATTTTCCAGGGGAATAGCTTCTTGATACCTGTGCTGTGAGATGGAGACAAGTTGGTGGTGGCTCAATTATGCTCTGTGTAACATTCACGTGGGTATCTATGGGGCTAGTGAAGCTTCTGCAAGGCACCATAACAGCCAATAAGAATCATCAACTGGATACAGATCACGTAGACTCCTTCATGATGACCATGTTTCCCAATGGCAGTGGCATTTTTCAACAAGATAATGTGCCATGTCACAAGGCCAGGAGTGTGATGGAATGGTTCGAGGAACACAGTTGCAACTGATGTGTTGGCCCACCATCTCGCCACATCTGAAGCCGATCGAACACATCTGAGTTGTGATTGAACGTGGTGCCAGAGCATCACCTCCCTGCCTGGAATTTACGGGAATCAGGCAACTTGTGTGTGCAGATGTGGTGCCAACTCCCTCCAGCAACCTACCAAGGCCTCATTGCTTCCATGCAAAGACATGTCGCCACTGTAATCCATGCCAAAGGCGGACATACCGGGTATTAGGTAGGTGATCGTATTGTTCTGGCTGATCAGTGTATATAGCCTAAAAACCATTTCCTTTTCCCTTAATATCATTAGTGTTTTTGGTAAATTATTCATTATTTCTCTTGGTATCTTATTCCAATCGCCAACCGCCTCCCCATGTGAACTAATTCATTAAATTAATAGACTTATAATTTTTTGAGATAATGATACTGCCCTTTTTTAGTAATAATAATAACAGAGATTATTTGCAAAATCTCCAAATCACCAGACAGACCTTTTTTTCACAGAACAAATGCTCAAATATAGTTGTAATAATAGTCACAATTTATTCCAGCAACACAATGGAATTCAATCTGTAGCAGGAAACCTGTGCCATTGAAATACCCTCCCAACACCACGATCACAATTTAATACAGTTTTGTGCCTTTTATGTATTATGTATTGGTACACTGAATACCCTTAAGTTTTGATTATGAAAAATTCATAAGATAACAGAAAACCAACATTGCTTGCCTTGTTTTACTTTATCAAGTGTCATGCATTTTGCATTCTATTCAATCTTTTCAACATAAATCTTCCAATCTTATCATTGGACATTAGCACAAATTATAGACATTTTTCAATTTCATTGATTAATGATATTTTCATTTACAAGTAATTCCAATAAATGTCTCTTTTTAAGCAAATGTTCTGTATATTCTGTCAGCTCCAAACTGAATATTGTAGGGTCATTTCCGTCTAACAGAGATTTTGTCATCGCACTATATTTCATGCTGAAATTTCAGTTAGCAGATTACAGCTGAAAATAATCATGTAGATCACTAGGGGCGCTATCATCATCTTCTCTGCTCAGGTGATACTGCACCAATCATTCCCCTAATATTTCAACTGGCGTGATACTATTTCCATTAAAAATTCTGAAATGAAAATATTTCCTCAGCACATACTGCTGCCAGAGAAGATTTCATTAACCTTCATATTTGCAGGTCTTCACATTTTATATCACGATTTTTACAGTAACATTGCTATATTCAGATGTTTGAAAAAAGGTCTCAGAATTTAATTTACTGTAATGTTCTTATTAGTATTGCACCTATCATGTACAATTTGTACTATGAAACCTCACTTTCTAAAATCATTTTATCAGCTCATCACACTGAGGACAAAACAAGAAGCCATCAGTTTACTTTTCTCTTACATTCCATAATAAACCAATAGAAACAAAAAGATGTTTGTTAAAAAACTAAAATAAAGATAGGAGGAACAATCACTTAACAACGATGACTACAGGATGGCATAGTCACACAAGAACCACAGTTCTCTCAGAATCTCATACAGTGCACATCAAATACTACTGCTGATAAGGGTCTAAAGATCGCAAAAGCATTCTCCCAAATATTAGGCCTGTATATTACTGCTCACTCACCAGGCTCAGTCTTATCGAAG
>JARYHS010010592.1:0-60897 GCA_031002005.1 Vandiemenella viatica | reverse complement strand
GAACAGTTCTTGCAGTGTGCCACAGCCACTGAAAACTTCTCAAAGGATGCCACCACAGACTGTAATAACCAACAACCAGTGAGCTTACGAGAGAACACTTTCATCTTGCTGGGTGCAAACACTCGTCTTCATGCCTCAACGACCAAATGACTGCACCTGGGACATAATGCCAACAGCTTGGCACCTGGGATAGGCTGGTAACCAAATCACCACTTCAGAAATATGTTACATCCACATAACTGATCATTAAGTGACCTTATGAGTCTAAATTACAGATATTGTTATAAAACGTATGTAATGTATCATCCTCTGATATTCAAAATTACTGTTAATCAAGGTTTGAAAATAGATGAATTGACAGACAATAATAAATAATCAAATTCCAGGCAGATCTTCAAATAATTAATAAAGATAAACAATAGTGTTTTTTTTAACTGCTTAACGTCTCTTAACAGTGAGGTCTTTAGAGACGGGAAAAGAAGGGGGGCAAGAAATGGGAAGGAATTTGGCCATGGCCATTTTGAAGGAAGCAACCCGGCATTTGCCTGGAATGATTTGGGAAACCATGGAAAAACCAAATCTGGATGCTCGGACGGGGATTCGAACTGACGTCCTCCCAAATGTGAGGCGAGAACACTAACCATGCTCAGTAAAATAGTGTGGTTTCTCATTAATATTCACAATTGTCACAGTGTAATTAAATCCAAATAACTATATTAATTATAAATAAATTAAGTAATAAATAACTTTCATGTAGGCACAAAATTTCCAAGAGTTGTACATCATTCATACAGAAAGCCAAAGTATGTAAGGATGATCACAGAGAACAGTGCCAGCAGATGAACAGGTTTTCACCTTCATAGGAGCTGTTGTCCATTTTGCATATCATTACATAATCAAGCCCTTCATTTCAGGAGTATATTGGTGTACCCATGATTCACCATACACAACACACATCACAAATTACTCTTCTTCTTATGCTAAATGCTCCGAAAGCTGAAAATTTCAGCGCTTAACAGCCTTCAACATTCTTGGAACCCATCATGAAGTGATTTTGTGTCTACAATTTTCTGTGTATTTCCAAAATTTACTCCAGTTGCTGTATTAATTTCATGAAGAGTTATTCATGTGCCTTCATTAATTAGGTCTTGACTTTTCAAATTTGTGTACAATGTGATCCTCAGTCTGGGAGGTCATATGTGAATGAGTTTGGGAATTACTGTCCAACTTATGCCACTCGAGCATTTTATACTTGCTGCCAGGTCAACTACGTACTAATGGAGGAAATGAAGAGTTGTCATATGTCTGTGAAATGTGTAACTGTGTTCTGTGCGTGATAAGAGTAATTTTTTTGTTTGTGAAATGACAAGTTTATGAGGTGGAGATTGAGGACTGCCCGGACATTTTCCTTGATGGCTGCAGAATACCACTTAAAAATTGCAGTCAGGATAGCCAGTTTACAGGGGCCTGGGTTCATACCAAGTCACAATAAAGTACATAGCACCTCAACCCAGGGCCACACTGTCAAGCATACAAGATAAAACTACCTAAAGAACAAAATTCAGCCATTAAAATCTCTAACCCCATGGCATTGTATAATACAACAAGAAACTGATTACCCACCTACAACATATATGTTGAAATAAATCAAAATTAAACACTAGCAGCCGAGTATACATTATAATCTGTCTGGTGTAAAAAATGTTTAAGGAAATAAATAGTTATGAAAACTCATTCTAAACAGAATATAGATGGTAAAACATAATCAATTTGTGCCAATATGAAACAGAAGAATATTGACAGGAGTGTAAAAAAAAAAAACACAGTTTCTCTTCCTAAAAAAAATGAAATAAGGAAAATTAAAATTGGAATAAAACATAAGAACTGAAAAATTTATGAGAAGTGTATCAAAAGAAATGTATCGGAAGTGTCAGTAGAGAGTATTTGGAGGTTTCAGCTTCAGGCTTACAGCTGGTCAACACAGAAGTCTTAGGGCCAAGAGTTATGAATATTATTCTCGAATCATAAACATCAAATTCACAGTTAAAACATTGTGCAAATTAACAACTTTAAAACACATTTAGCCCAGTACTTCACAACCTCAAGTGGATTCTGTGCTGCTCAAAACAGATAGGGCCAAGAGTGGTTGGAGCAAAGAAAAGGAAGGAATCAAGTGAAGACCTTCTCAAGGAATTATCCCAGCATTCATCTGTAGTGATTTAGGGAAACCATAAAAAAAAATTGTGTGGTTGGACAGGAATTTGAAACCACGTCCTCCTGAATGCCACGTCCAATTGTTTCAGCT
This sequence comes from Vandiemenella viatica, assembly GCA_031002005.1. NCBI lineage: Eukaryota > Metazoa > Arthropoda > Insecta > Orthoptera > Morabidae > Vandiemenella > Vandiemenella viatica. The sequence goes on along the minus strand of JARYHS010010592.1, from coordinate 58,592 downwards.
TACCCATAAGGCTCAGTGAGAATCTGCTTTGGACACAGAAGGAAGACTCAGTAATAACTTGCTGTGGAACACACTGTAAAAGCCAAATATGATATGAACATTAAATGTTGTAATCTTTTCACTTCCTGAAAGTGCTTGGGAAGGTTTTCTTCACAATGTTACTCGTGTTTAACAACAACATATGCTAATAACAATGGCAATGAACAATGTGCTTTTTTACAAGCTCATGGCAGAATCTGGCATGCACGTTTCTGTCACAGATGTAACTTTGGTTTCACAAGGGAACATTGTGAAGTGACAGGAGCATTCAAAACTACTTTAATCATTAAATAGTGTGTAGAAATATTTGTTTGGCAATTTCTTTAGTGTGATAAAGTGTTGAAAATGCCGTGTAATATAAACTTCATAGTTTAAATAGTTCGGATAGGTGTTGGGTCAAATAAAACCGAAGCACATGTGATTGTTTACATTTTACTAACAACAGTTAAAGGAAATAAATCATTTATCAGTGAAGGAAAACCTATTACTAATGGTTTTAGTGTTTGAAACAGCTTTGTTTGTCTGGTAACTGGTGAAAAACGTATTTTGTGCAAATTACCCTATGAAAAATAAAGGCGTTTGGAAAAGTTGACAAACAGGTGTGACTAAAAGAATTGACAAACAGATTTTCTAAAAACTGAGGGAAGTGGATATTGTGATAACTCACTTGCTTAACAAAAACAAGTATTTATAGTTTAACAGTACAGAAGAGTGCACGCTGGTATTTAGTGGATTTAGAATTCTGTAGTAGAACAGGTGTATAGAGGGTCTTGTAACGGCTCAGTACTGTAGTTCCTAAAGATTGAGACAACTATCGGATCTTAAAATAAATTGTGTGTCTGTAGACTTTGGCAGTAGAGTACAGAAATTGTTTAATTTTTGATCAACTCATATATAGCAGAGTTAGTCATACTATTCCAGGTCAGTGGTATAATAGTGTAGTTACAGCTATCAGGAATAAAGAAGGTGTTGTGTGGGTAGTCTGGTTAAACTGTTCTAAATTAGAATCTGGTAGTTTAAAAAGCTACTCCACTCAATAATAATTTACCAATGGTAATACCATATTTTAATCTGTAATATAATATTGTTCTTCCTACTTAAAAATTTGTTTGGAAGGTACTAGAAGTATTTTGGAAAAATCATGTCTAGAAATTGTGGTGCCTGTCACAGGAACATGAACAATGGTATAGGGTACAGTGGGTGTAAGATGGAGTTTCATTGGGCATGCAGTGGAGAGGGAACATGGGAAATAAATTAGACTCTCCATGGTTTTGTCCACTTTGCATTAGGGATGAAAGGATCAGGGAGATGGGCATAAGGATGAGGGAGAAAGACAAAAATAATAGAGTGTTGTTGGAAACAGTTAGGGGCCCTTGAAGCTAAGCCTGTGGAGGCATGGCCTATGGTGGAAAAGCCTGTGGAGGCTCAGCCTATAGTGGCAGAAAGAGATAGTGGGTATGGAGAAGAGGTAGATAAGGATGGTAGGGAGCTGATAATAGGATGAAAAAGCCCGACACTCAAGAAATTGTTGGGGAAAAAATACGTTTGACCTGTTACAAGAGTCAGGAGGGGAGGAGCCCCATGTAGATGTAGGAGTAGGTAGGGTGCAGCACGCCTTTAGGAATATGGGCATGCAAGGAAAGAAAAGGAAGAAAAGGGTTCTGCTGCTAGGTAGTAGCCACAGGAGAGGTGTAGGCCTTCTTTGCAGGTTCAGCTAGGCACAGGTTGCCAGGTCGCAAGTTTTTCAAACCTAGTGCAACTTTAGGTCAAGCAGTCGAGGATATAGGTCACTTTGTAGGGGTGCACCAAGGAGGAAGAGGGTATTGATAGAAGGAGGTGCAGGGAACAGTATTGAACAGATATGTTAATTGTAGTACAGAGAGTGACCTGCAGAAAGTGTTGAAGGAGGTATAACACACTAGGTTGGAGCTCATGTAAGTCCTAAGTCGCCATGACCAGCCATAATCACACTGTGAGGCGGGTGAACTTGGAAACGGAGGTGCTGCTTGGAAACAGCATTAGTTCTATCATGGGGGTTGTGCCTGTGGAGACCATTGATAGGTGGGGTTTCATTAGGCATGGCCTACATCTAAACAGGAGGGGCAAGGGAATACTTTCTGATTTGTTGGATAGGGCTATGAGGGAGCCCCCTTCCTGTGGTGACGAGGTCGGGACTGTGCCTTTTTTAGATTAACAGCTGCAGGTGAGGAGGTAAAAATAAGTAATCATAGGGATACTGAGTGTAGATCCATAGTTAGAAAAATCACTAATACTAAAGAAATAGAAGAAGCTTTTGAGGAGGGCAGATCTGGGAAGGCAAAAATATTAGTGCTGAAAATATCACAAAGCTAGTTATAAGAGTGTTACTGGTAACCTGTAGAAGTATAATGAACAAAGTAATGGAGTTTGCAAACTTAATAGAGATACATAAACCTCAAGTAGTTATAGGGGTAGAGTCCTCGTTAAAAGGAGGAGTACCAGACAATGAGGTTTTTTTCCCAATGGTTACAGAGTGTACCGTATGGATAGAGGAGCAACTGGGGGAGGGGTATTCATAATGATTAGCAAAAACTACTACAGTTCACTGGTGTTCAGAGATCATGACCATGAGTTACTTGTGGTAGACTTCTGGGGAAATAAAAAAGAAAAAGTCAGAGTATTGGCCACTTACCACACTGGAAAAATGAATGATAAAGATGAGGCTCTTGGGGAAAAATTAAATTCATATTCAGAGTTCAGAAGTGAGCATAGAATGGTCATTATTGGTGCGTATTTGAGCTTACCAAGTGTCAACTGGGTAGGAAATAAGATTAATAACACAAATGAACAGAGATTTGCAAATACCTTAGTAAGGGAAGGAGGACTTTACACAGGTGGTTGAGCAAAAAAAAAGGGACCAAACATGCTGGATAATTTCCTAATAAAGCCGGATGATAACATAATCAGCTGTCAAGTACCTGAAGGAATAAGTGATCACAATGTGGTTCTGATGGATAATTCAGTAAACCAGTGCCCAGGATTGAAGGGGGTAATAGATACAAATCTTGAACTGAAAAGATATTTCTGGGTTAATTTTATTAAATGGAAGAATGGCACAACTTCAGTGGAGACAAAGGTTCAAGGAAATAATAAAAAGGGGTGAAGAAATTTTTATTCCCAAACAGAGAATAAAGAGAAGTACAGAACCTTCATACTATAACATGGAGTTGAGGAGGTTAAAGAGATTGGTGAGACAAGAACATAACAGAGTTACGCAACAGCAAGGCGGTATGGAAATCATAAAACAACTAACCAAGGAATTAATAATGTCAAAGAAACTGGCTAAGGATGAGTTTATGAAGAATATTATTGGTGCAGGGGGACCTCTGATTGATGCATCTAGAAATTTCTATATCTAAATCAGGAAACTGAGTGGAAGAGAGGGTATTGATACAATTATAGATAAGAATGGAGAAGTAGTAACTGACATTTTAAAAAGCGCAGGGTTATTATATAACTGGTTCAGTGAGACCATTAGGGAGAATAATTCAGGGGTTATATCAGAAAACGGGCCTATCTGCACAGTTGGGGGTGAGCAGATTAGAAAATTTGTAATTAAATATGAAGATATAATGAAGGAATTATGCAATCTAAAAAGTATAAAGAGGCCAGTGTTGAATAATATTACCACAGATGTCTTGTTTTTTTTTTTTTTAACTGCTTTACGTCTCTTTTTAACATCGAGGTCTTTAGAGACGGGAAAGGATGGGGGGCAAGGATGGGGGCAAGGAATGGGAAGGAATTCGGCCATGGCCTTTTGAAGGAAGCATCCCGGCATTTGCCTGGAGTGATTTGGGGAAACCATGGAAAACCCAAATCTGGATGCCCGGGCGGGGATTCGAACCGCCGTCCTCCCGAATGCGAGGCGAGAACACTAACACAGATGTCTTAAAGATAGTAGGATGGGACATTGTACCTTATCTTGAAACATGATTTAAATTGAGTCTGGATAGTTGTTTAGCAGATGACAGGAAACGTGCGACAGTAGTACCGGTCCATAAAGGAGGGATGAAAAACAGGGTCGAAAGCTATAGGCCAATCGGCTTGACATCAGTGGTACGTAAATTAATGGAGAGATTAATATGCAACCATATCAGAAGTGTCTGTGAGGAACGTAAGTGGTTTTCAAGTCAGCAACATGGCTTTAGACAAAGATATTCATGCAAATCTCTGTTGGTAGGCTATATGCAAGATATTTCTGATGAAATGGACAGAGGTGGTCTAGTTGATAGTGTAGCACTAGATCTTTCAAAGGCCATTGACAGAGTGAACGATAAAATGGTGCTAAATAAGGTAAAAACTATTGGAGTTGATAAGAAGGTGATTTGCTGGTAGAAGAATTCCTAAAAGGTAGAAAGCAAAAAGTTGGGGTAGGAAATGCAGTATCAAAAGTAGGAGTGAACATGGGAGTCCCACAAAGTAGTGTATTGGGACCATTGTTATTCGTTATTCTAATGAATGATTGTTTAATGGTTTACTGTCAAAGTTAGATTGTTTACAGATGACATAATGTTATATAAAAGGACTAAAACCATAGAAGGCTGTAAACAGCTGCAGGGTGATCTAGATAGCTGGGTGAGTCAACATGGGATGAAAATAAATGAAAAGAAGGGCCAGCTTATTAGGTACACAGATAAAAAGCTAAAGGTTGATTATGATTATAAAGTGGGGAAGGAGCAACTTATTGAAACTCGAAATGTAAATACCATGGCATAATATTTTATTAGCAGACTTAACTGGGCAGGACACATTGGACAGGTAATAGGGAAAGGGTTAAAATCCTTCACCTGTTGAAAAGAATTGATGAGGGTATGCACTAGAGAAGTAAGGGAATTGGGGTACAAAACTTTGGTCAGACCATTGCTGGACTATGGTGGTGTAGTTTGGGACCCACTTTTTGGGTATCAAATCCAGGAGTTGGAGGGAGTGCAGAGGAGGGCTGCTAGATTTGTCTTTGGAAATTACCGCAGAACACAATTGGTAACTAATATGATAAAGCAGATGTAATGGGATTCATTGGAGGATAGAAGGAGGGTGAAGAGAGTCATGGGAGTGTACAAGACCCATACTGGTGATGAAGCAAGGAAAGATATTGGTGGGAAAATTAAGAGAAATGACCGAGCGTAGTGGTGTAATGGATAGCGTTCTGGCCTCGCAATCAGGAGAACGGCGGTTCGAATCCCGTCCGGGCATCCAGATTTGGGTTTTCCATGGTTTCCCAAATCACTCCAGGCAAATGCCGGGATGCTTCCTTAAAAGGCCATGGCCGAATTCCTTCCCATTCCTTGCCCCCATCCTTTCCCGTCTCTAAAGACCTTGCTGTTGAGAGACGTAAAGCAGTTTAAAAAGAGAGCTGCTTGGAAGGGTAAGCTTGACTAAGACTACAAGCTGGCACTTGATTTCAGGCTTAAGGGTGTGGGAAAATTTTCTTTCATAGGAAAGCGTGTAAGGGACTGGAATAAATTGCCAAGAGAAGTGATGAATAATTATTAATAATTTAGCAGAAACACTTAAGTTTTTTTTTTTAACTGCTTAACGTCTCTTTAACAGCGAGGTCTTTAGAGACTGGAAAGGATGGGGGGCAAGGAATAGGAAGGAATTCAGCCATGGCATTTTGAAGGAAGCATCCCGACATTTGCCTGGAGTGATTGGGGGAAACCATGGAAAACCCATATCTGGATGCCTGGACGGGGATTTGAACCGCCGTCCTCCCGAATGCAAGGCCAGAAACACTTAAGGAATTTAAAATAAAAATTAGTAGAGGACAAAAGCAGGTTGGAAGAGGAAAGGAGAAAGAGGGGTGTGTAGGGAGATTGCCACCGGAGCAGGCGCTCCATCAAAATTTTATCGATTATTATTATTAGCGAATTCTCCCAATAAATGGAAGACGTCAAGCAAACGACCCAATCAAGTTTTCTCTGAGTTCTTCTTGTTGTTCCAAAAGGCTTTCACTCTTTCCGCAAAAGTTTGTTTTCATTTTTCCAACCACTTTGGTCTGTATAACTTCCCATTTATCTACTTTGTGTCTGAAGGTGTCTCTTTCTAAGATGTCTGCTGCTCCTAAGTTTGCAATTATTATTATTATAACTCCATTGATTTTCCACTGTAAATATGCCCATAATGAATTGATCTTTTTTCTCAAAGATACTGATGATGAGCCAGCATTATCTGATATAAGTGCATTTTACAGGAAAACTGCAGTTCATATATACACATAGATTCTTTTTATCATTCCTTCTTAATTTGTTATATCATATTATCATGCTAGTGAGTTCAGACAACTGAACAATAACTATTCCTACACAATACTTTCATTACTGCTGTAATCCACTAAATAGTAATGTGAGAAGTTGAGTCCAACAGACAAGGGATTATGAACATTTAAATTGTAATGTAAATTGTAAAATTACACACCTCTCCACCAAAAAATACAACAGCAATATTCAAACTGCAGTACAACATGAATGATACATATTAATTTTTTTTAAAAAGGAGTGAATACAGCTAAATGACATCGGAGAATACATGTTCCTTTAAATCATGATATGTGTAAGATGACCAGCTTGTGAGGGTGCACACGTTTTAACTCTACCACCCAGGATCAGGGAGGTACAATAGGCTTTGGTTCAAATCTCAGGCCCAATGTACAGGTCATCTCAAATGTGATTTTTAAGCAGTTTTTCACAATTACCTAAGGTAATGCTGGGACGGTCCCCAATCTCCACCTCATAAACAAACAAAAATACACATACCACATAGAACACGCATTACAAAGACAGATTGTAACACATCCACTCCTCCACCAAAACTATGAAAGGCTTAGTAAGCCCAGTAGCAGATGGAACCTTACTTATAAAATAGGAACAGCCTCTGGAAGCAGATGTGTTGGGTGACCGGCAAAAGTAGAAATGTTCAAAAAGATAATGATGAGCTACGTAAGATCTGTCAATATTTAGACCTTTTTTACAAGTTCCTGAATGATGATATGTAAAGATACTTATTTTGCAAGTGATTTTGAGTCCTTTCACAAAAGAAATGATGAAGTTGGTCATTGTTTCAACAGTAATTCTGTTATCTTGTTACACTCTAGATATTTCTTAGGAATAATGTAATAATGCTAAGTTATTTCTCATTTGCAACCATAAAATAATGATAAAACTATCACTCTTTTGTACAGTCTCATTTTTTTATTTTTTAATCATCTTCCCACTAGGCATAAATGATACATTGATGGAATTGTTCACAATTTTATTTTTTTATTATTAATAATCAGTGATTTGACTGGTCTCACATAATCTCCCATTTCTTTCTAGCCTGTACAAACATCACACAAAAATGTAACGCTCGATTTTTGGGTCAGAGAAGGCAGGGAGACATGGGGAGAGCATAGCACTATTACCTGAAAGGTAAGACACATTCTACATAAAAAGTTTAAATTCTTCTGTCTTACTAGATAACATTTCATAATTTACATTTATTATATCAGTGAAATCCATATTAGTATGTTTCATTACACTACTAGCTTTGCCCGGCATGCGTTGCAATGCCTCTTTCTGAAGTGGATAAGTATATACAAAACAGACACATTTATGTGTAGAAAATGAATAAACGACAGTGATTTTTATGCATTAAAATAAAAATGGAAAAAATTATTCTAATGGCTTGGGATATAAAATATTTTTGGCCTTTTGTCTTCTGCATCTATCCGGTTTTGATAGTACTTAGCACACCTATATTTAAAAACACAGCAGTCTGATAGCTCAGTGGTGAAAGCTTTTTAGTTTCAAAAGTTTCTTGGTCTGGTCCCAGGTTCAAATTCCGTTGGAAGTAAGAATTTTTAAGGGTTGTATATGATCAATGGCTTAGTATGCCACCTTCGGTAGGTTCCAACCAACGTTCGGGTTGTAGACTAAGATAGATTTTTACTTTAAAACAAAGATAAAAATGCTGTATACAGCATTTCTCGGCAGGTGGATATGAAAGTTCTGATGTTTTATCCAATTTAATCACATTTTACTAAAATCCTCAATCACCCACACTTTGGCAGATTTCCCCACCAATGCAAAAAATTGAAAAGTTGCTTGTGTAAATTAGTCTTTAAAGGTACGAAGAGGAAGAGGTAGTGTAGTTGTCTAAACTAAATGTAAACATCAATTTTCACTTATTTTAAAGCATCGGTGCGCAATGTTCCTTCAAGATTGAATAAAAACTATAGATTTTTAAATTTCAAGTTCAAATTTCTTGGTAAACAACAGTGCAATCGGAATCGTTCCAGCACAGTTTGACAGGAAATGTTATGGGCACTGAGAATATCAGAAACATCCCTCTCCACATTGGCTGATTTCCCTACCATTTTCGAGATATTTGTAAAAAAGTGTAATTTTTGCTTAAGGAAGAGTGGTGGCTTTTTGTAAACCAAATGCAGACAGTATTTTTCTCTGTTTTAAAGTATATGTGTGCAAAGATCCATCAAATTCACATACAAACTATGGGTTTGTGTAAAGAATATTGGCAAAAATTAAGGGGAGGTGTGGGGGTAAAGGGGAAGATTTTGCAAACCAAATGTAGACAGTATTTTTTCCTTTGTTTTGAAGTAAACAAAACTAATTTACTCCACAACCCAAAGGTTGGATGTATCTTAACAAAGGGGGCATACTAATCCACTCATCAGATAAAACATTTTAATAATTCTTGCTGCAACTGGAATTTAAACCTGGAACTGGACCAAAAAACTTTTGAAAGTAAGAGCCTTAACCACTGCACTACCAGGCCGCTCTGTTTTTATACACATTTGTGCTAAGTACTATCAAAACCGGATAAAAAACTGTGGGTTTGTATGAACAACATTGGCAAAAATTAAGAGAGGAGGGATAAGGAAGGAGAGGGGTTAGGTTTTTGTAAACCAAACATAAACAGTATTTTTCTATGTGTTTTAAAGTAAACGTTTCCAAAGTTCCATCAAAATCGGATAAAAATCGTGTATTTGTATGAAAAGCATTGGCAAAAATTAAACGGATGGGGGTAAAGGAGGAGAAGGCGTACTTTTGCTAGCCAAATGCAGACAGTATTTTTGTCTGTTTTAAAGTAAAAAAACTAACCTAGTTCACAACCCAAATGTTGGTTGAATCCTGCCAAAGGAGGTGTACTACTCTCTTGTGTAAGAGGCAGGACGGCAAGTCTTCTGGGACCTACAGTTTAATGTGGAATCCGAAGCACGGAACGTCCCGGCACTCAGATGATCACATGCAGCTCCTAAAAATTCTTGCTTCCCCCAGTATTTGAACCCATGCCTGAAGAGAGAAATGACCAGAAGCAAGCACCTTAACCACTGAGCTACCAGACCGCTTCATTCTGAAGAATATGTGTGTTAAGTACTATCAAAATAGGATATGTGATCAACTAGTTCCAGCTCCCACCCTGATTTGAACCTAGGAACGAACCCAGAAACTGTCAGAAGCAAGCGCATTAATCACCAAGCTACCAGACTGCTCTATTTTGTTGTATATGTGTGCTAAGTACCATTAAAAATGGATTAAAAACCATGGATTTGTACAAAGAATATTGGCAAAAGTTAAGTGGGTTTGGATAAAGGAAAAGGGTGATTTGGTTTCAGCAAACCAAGTGTAGAAAGTATTTTTCTCTTTGGTTGCGAGTATACTTACGCAAAGTTCCGTTGATATCGGTTAAAAACTGTGGGTTTTGTATAAAGAACATAGGCAAAAATTAAGGAGAAGGGGAGATAAAGTGAAAGAGGAATGGGGCTTTTGCCAACAATATGTATACAGTTTTTTACTCTTTGTTTTGAAGTAAAAAAATAACTCCACAACCTTAAGGTCAGTTGAATCCTCCCAAGGGCAGTGTACAAATCCATTGTGCCAGAGGTAGGATGGCCAGTTCCTTTCCTCTGGGATCTACAGTTTAATGACCGTAGAAACAAACCTTTAGAAGTACGTGCCTTAAACACTGAACTACCAGACCACCTTGTTTTGAAGAATACATATGTTAAGTACTATACAAATCAGATAAAAATTGTGGGTTTGTATGAACAATGTTGATGAAAATTAAGGACGGGGGGAAGGAGAAGACGGGTAGGGTTTTTGCAAACCAAACATAAACAGTATTTTTCTATTCATTTTAAATTATAAGTGTGCAGAGTTCCATCAAAATCAGATAAAACTATGTATTTGTATAAAGAACATTGGCAAAAAATTGAGGTTGGGGAGGTAAAAGGGGAGAGCAGTTGGATTTTTGCAAATCAAATGTAAGCAGATTTTTCTCGTATGAGAAATTCTATCAAAATCAGACAAAAACCATGGGTTTGTATAACAAACATTTGAAAAAAAATTGAGGGGTGTATAAGGGGAGAGGGGTGTAGGTGGTTTTTTTTTTTTTTTTTTTTTTTTTTTTTTTTTTTTTTTTTTTGCCAGACATCTTCACAGGTGTGCACATAATAACTCACCAAAGTTTCATCGTAATCAGATGAATGTTATAGGAATGCACAGAAGATGAACAAACCTACAAACATATATATATCATGTGAACCAAGTTTCAAATACATAACACAACTATCTAGTCCCAAGTTTTGTTCAAAATCAATTAATTCATTTTTTATTTTTGTCATATCAGACTACTTGGAACGTACTTTCCATTGTGGTATCTTGTGGAATGAATGCCTTAATAAATGGGGGGAAATATTTATGGCCATTTGTCTGTAATAGTTTTAACCATTTACTGTATGATAAGCATTAATTTGATAGTATAATTTTTTTAGGTTGCAATAAGGGACCATACCAGCAACATCCTAGAGGGTCAAAACTGTGGTCAGGACAGCCAAACTTGAACCTGAGCCCACATACCTGTTCAGAGTCTACTATGGCAATGCTTTAACATTTATGATGCAAATAGTTCAAGAAATCAGCCTTAGCATGGCTTGAACAAATTTCTTTGTAATGCTGGGCAACTCGCTTCTTTTTGTTGATTATACACATTACCCTGCACTTATTGCAATTTAAGTTTTCCTTTAGCACAACACATTGAAATAACATTAAGATTATGTTGGATCTCTATTTTTTTTTATCTGCTTAACGTCTCTCTAACAGCGAGGTCTTTAGAGACGGGAAAGTATGGGGGGCAAGGAATTGGAAGGAATTCGGCCATGGCCTTTTGAAGGAAGCATCCAGGCATTTGCCTGGAGTGATTTGGGAAACCATGGAAAACCCAAATGTCATCATCATCATCATAAAAAAAAAAAAAATCCTGACATGTAATAACATCGTCTCCAACATTACTTACGAAAATCAGGAACAGAAGTATCACACTTGATTGTGGTATGCTGAATTTGACCTCTAGATTAACAGAGGTTTCTTTCAGTAAGATGACATATTGTTACTGTCCAGAAGGGAAATTATATATTCATTCACAAATCTGTTGAGGTACTGCATACACTCAAATTTTAATTAACAGGAGATTGTTTTAACTGGTTTCAATTTTTTTCTTAAAATAAAAAAAAGGTACTCTTTTGTCATCAGTAACTTTCATCACATGAGCCTGTGGTGCTTCACATGATCCGTACTTCTGATATCAATTTCAGTTTATTTAGAGAGCTCATATAGTATTTCATTAAGGCTTCTTTGATCTCCCTTTTACCATCAACTAGATGGGTGCAATTGCTGATCATAGTATTCTTCTTCCAATACATCTAATGTTTTCTGCAGTAGGCTGCAGCAGAAAGTCGTAATGGTACAACCATTTGTAAGGTAATTTGTTATGATTATATTACAACAGACCACAAAAATAGACAGCATTGTGTGTTCTACTGCACATTTCTGTCCTTCAGACTATTTTGTAGACAGATGGGAGGGGCAGGAGACACACATTCCACTACTTTTTCATTTCATTTGTCTCTAGAATGCATGTATAAAACCAACAATTGTCTAGAATCAACAGAAAAACAAATTCTCTTCATCCCACATCAACAGAGCAAACATCTGATGCAACAGTTCACATCAAGCTAGTTTCTATAACTGCATCAACAAACTGATAACTAAGACAAGCAGCTCATAATTATTTTTTTTTACCACTTCTCATAAATGAGCCCCAACTTCAATCCGAAAGTTATCCACCTGTCCTGGAGGACAACAGCTTTCTCTTTCTTCACAATGCCAATATCATCAGCAACTGAGGTTCTTCCGGAACAAGACTTATCCGTGAGAGATGTAAGTCTGACCTATGTGAATAGTGAAAGCTGCAATAAGGCTAACATCCTGAACATTGAGTTTAAAAATTCATTCAATGTCTAAAGTACCAGTTTTACCGTGTCACATAGAGTAATGTATGGATTCTTTTTTTATATATAAAAAGCATTTTATAAATTCTCAATGCTGAGAAAAACTTCATTCTTATGTATGTATGGATTCATTAGCTATAAACTCTGCTGGTTTCAAAAGCAACTAGAGATCCTGAAATTGAAAAAAGCACCAGGTTCCCATTGATACCCAAGTAAGTGCTTCTTGAGCATGCAACTGAAAATGATCCCTTGCTGACTAAAATGCTCTATAAATTAACAGAAGAGAAAATGTATTGTCTGACTGGAAAAATATACAAGTTACTCCAATTTTAAAGAAGGGAGATAGAAATACCCAATGAATTACATACTGATCTCTCCAATATCTATCAGAAGCATGTCATATGCTGGAACATTATGGAATTCTTAGATAAAAGAAATTAACTGTACTGTACCAAGAAAGATTTTAAAAAATTGACTACTGTGAAACTCAGCTGGCTCTATTTTCTTACAATGTTATGAAGATTACTGATGCAGGATCACAATTTGATGCAATTTTTTTTTTTTTTAATTTCTAGAAATTTCTTCAACACTACCATACAATCACCTCTTAATGAATGTTTCATAGTAGAGTATCACAACAGATTTGTAAATGGATACTTGATTTTCTAACTGATCAATCAGAGTAAAAAGTATATTAATGTACAAGAAATTTGGTTCCCCGCACGAAAGTGCAACAGAACCACTTCAGTTCCTGATTTCTATATATGATCTATGAAACAATATTAATAGTCATTTCAGATTGTTTGCTGATGATGCATTTATCTATATGGAAGTAAAGAGTTCTCCTGATCAGTGTGACCTCAACATTATTTTAACATGATGTGATAAACAGCAGCTAAAATTAAACTGCAAAAATGGTAAGACAATGTTTACAATGAACATGAAGTACAAAGTAAGCAGTTCAGTCTTTGAAAATGTTCAGTCCTTCAGGGCTCTGTTGTTACAATTTAATGCAAGAGGGCTCAGCATGTAATAACAGCCTTGGGAAAATCTGATTGAAGACTGTCAAGCATAGGTTCAATTTTAAAGAATTATATCTGTAAAGGGAATAAAACTCTTTTGCATATTCCTCTGGTGTACAGCTGTCTTTTATGGGATCCATAGTGGAATGATTAGTAGTACTGAGAAGAGCAACACATTTTGTGACCACTGGTCACAGTCCTAACTAAATCATCACAGACATCATTCAAATGATGCGCTGGATTTCTCTGACAGTCATATGACACAGTTGCCATATTAATTTATCAAAATGGTAACAAGTTTTTCATTTACAAGTGCAGTGAAATACTTCTCCCTCCAATGTGTATGAGTCTCATTGGCAGGATAGATAAAAATCAGAGAAATAAGATTACATACTGATGCCAGTATGTGTTCTTTCTTCCCTAGTACCGTAAAGGGCACAGTGCAAAGCACCCTCTGCCATCCCCAACATCTTTAGGTAAACTGCAGAATAAAGTTATAGATGTAGATCTGCTATACAATACAGTAAATTAGTCGGGTACTAGGATATTAATTTTATTTTCTTCAAAACATAGCAATTATATTACATCAAAATTATACTGCACTAGACAGTTAAGTTTTAAATGTGATTTCTCACATTTTTGCTATATAACTTTATCACTGAATCAGTTTATGGTATTAATAGAACTAACTTTCATAAATGACTTATTTTTCTCTTTTCTGACATTATTATATTTGTATTGCATGATAATTTTTACTTCAACTTACAATTTCTATCAGCTAACTACTACAGAGATTTACATTTTGAAACACTGAAGGTATTAGAAATGAAAATAGAATTGGTCATGGTTCATTTAACACAACAGTCCTCATACTCCCTTAACATCATCCAAAACTAAAATTAGAATAGTCAGGCAAGATTTTAAACAAAGTCCTCAAGACGGAACACCTGGTCTCTGAAAAGGTTGCTTTGGCATGCATTATAACAAAAGAATATCTGCGTAGACATGATACAATCATGTGTAGTCACAAATATTTTTATGTAATTATCTCTAAATATTAAATAAGTAATGATTTTCTTTTGTATCTTAATTTTACTATAATATTTTGGTAACCTTACACTTTAAAAACATCAGTGCAAAAAAGAAAAATTGGAAAGTTATAGCAGTCGTTTGGTTATAACTCATAACCATACATATTCAATTTCCCAAAATGTTTTAAGCATAAACTGTCAGTTCATACACCCTCCCCCCATCACCCTTCTTGCACACAGAAAGTCATTCCAAATTTCAGAAATTCTAAAATGATCTACACAAAGAATTATTGAATTAAATCTCATATTTAAATACTTGTTATAATGCTGTATTTTTTTATTATTGACTTCAGTTCACTGCAGGAGTCTACGGGAGATCGCAATTCCACTACATAAACATAACTGAATAACAACATCATAACACCACGGTCATCAATCACAAGACATGTTATTTTCAAGAAGTAATTAGGTTGTGATACACCATGGACCATTATTTTCAAGTAGTAATTAGGTTATAATATAATATAATTGATAAAATTGCGATGGAGCGTCCGCTCCTGTGGCAATCTCCCAACACCCCCCTCCCTTTCCAACCTACTTTAGCCCTCTATTAATTTTTACCTTAAATTCTTTCAGTGTTTACGGTAAGTTATTCATCACTTCTCTTGGCAATTTATTCCAGTCCCTCACTCCCTTTCCTACGAAAGAAAATCAAGTGCCAGCTTGTGGTCATGTTCAACCTTACCCTTCCAAGCACCTCTCTTAATTTTCCCACCAATATCTTTCCTTGCTTCATCAGCAGTATAGGCTTTGTACACTCTGATGACTCTTTTCACCCTCCTCCTATCCTCCAATGAATCCCACTCCAGCTTCTTTATCATATTAGTTACAAATTGTGTTCTGCGATAATTTCCAAAGACAAACCTAGCAGCCCTCCTCTACACCCCCTCCAACTCCTGTATTTGATACCCAAAATGTGGATCCCAAACTACACCACTATATTCCAGCAGTGGTCTGACCAAAGTTTTGTACCCCAATTCCCTTACTTCTCTAGTGTATCCCCTCATCGCTCTTTTGTAATATATCCTGTGCCAACAGGCCACTGCTAAAACCATTTTTGAAATTATTTCTAGTGGTGTCTTGAGTTTGACAACTGCAGTATTATGACACCAATTCCTCGCAGAATCATGATCTCCAGTAATACCCCTCAAGGATAAAAGTTATGAGGAGAATTCATTAGTAATCAGAAAGAGTAAAATGTTTGTTCATGCCTGATATCATAAACCAAATTACGTTAGTGAAAATTATGTAGGACTGCCTAGTGGCCATGATAGACAAACAAAAGTTCCAAACATAAACCTTTCACTACGGATGACGTCTGGAGACATCATGCCGATACTCTATTCCAGTGCTGATGACATCTTCAGATGTCCACTGCAAGTCTTGTCTGTGAGGGCCAGTATTTGCTAAGTTTGAAGCAGAAGTAGACAGGGCTGTTCTTAACACTTTACTGTAGTGTAAATAAGCCTATTTATAACAGGAGTGCAGTTTCATATAGTGACTGAACCTCTGTGTCAAAGCCAACAATAACAGAACGTAAAACAGCATGTGATGTTAATATTGCACTGTTAGAACACATGTTTACACGTTCCAGTAGTAGTTCTGACTCAAGCAAAGAAGGTGGCACATCGGCATTGCATGGTGTGTTACAAGAATTGAAGGCATATTGTTGTCAAACATATCCCATAACACCAGCTTTATGTCCTACAGGACTTCGCTTCTCAGAATCTTACACTTTTTGCCTTACTGAAATTGTTATTTTAATATTTATGGGAGAATCAAATAACCTATTGTGTCCAAATCAGCTTAAAGGTATGGTGTGCTTTACACTGATGATGTACAATGCTGTAACGAATTTTTGTGCCTTTTGGCTAGGAATATATTTATTTTTACAATTGCATACAATTCTGCAATAAAACAAACTTATACAACTTGCCTGTACATGATCTCATGTTGATTATATGAGTTAGGTTCAAAAAGTTCCTGGATTTGGTTACTAAAAATTAATTGAAAGTATGTATAACAATTTTTACCTAATATTCCTTCAAAATACTCTTCTCCTGCTTCCAGACACTTATTCAACCATTCATAATATTGTTGGAAAAACTCCTGAAAGCCATTTTTTCAAAAGATCTTTCAGCTGCTTCGTCACATTTTCAGTCACTTCTGATTAATCAGCAAAATGTCATTTTAGCCGTGGAAACAGTTAAAAATCCGGTGGTACAAGATCAGGAGAATATGGAGGTTGTTCCAGACAGGTAAAATTGTTTTTCGCAAGGCACTGTTTCGTCATTAAGGATCGATGTTACGGGGCATTGTCATGCAACAAAAACCAATCATTCCCTGCCCACTGTTCAAGTCATTTTCGTTGAATTGCATCTTGTAACCATTTTAAGATCTCTGTGCATAATTCTTTGTTGACTGTTTTCCTTTCAGGAATAAATTCATAATGAAACAAGCCCTGGTAATCAAAAAACACCTTCAACATTACTTTACCCCGCCTTTTGTACAAGCGAAATTTTTGTTTATTGGTGATGTTTTTGACTTCCATTCAGCAGACTGCCGTTTCATCCGAGGGTCATAAAGAAAGCACCACATCACTTCTCTAACAATTTTGCACAGGAAGCTGTCGTCTGCATCAGCCATTTCAATAAAGTCCCTGCACATGGTCACTCATTTCTTTTTGCTCAGGGGATAACATTTTTGGAACGTTGTGCAAGCAAAGAGAACACTTGTTCAAAGCATTATGAAGAATGCTGTGAACAATTCTATGTGAAATACCAATTTCGGAGGCAATAATATCGATGGTTGTTCACCTGTCCACATGCACAAGTTGTCAAACACGCTCAACATTCTCATCTGTCATGGAGTTGAAGGCCGCCCAGTCCGAACATTGTCTTCAATTGTTGTGCTACCATTACAAAAATGCTTGTGCCACTGGTAAACTGCCGTTTTCTTCATTGCATAGTTTCCGTATGCTTTCTTCAGCATCTCAAGTGTCTCTGAGTGTGTTTTCTCCACCAACACACAGAATTCGATACTGCAATGCTGCTCTAAAGACGACATTTCACAATCTGATGAAAGAAAGAAACTACGTCAAAAATATCATGCACTGCACGCACGAAACCAACTACAGCTGCCTGTTGTACAGCATGGCACCTTCCTCAGTAGTATTGCCAAACTCCCACACAAAAATTTCCCTTCTGGCAAACAACTGATTGATCGTACACGACAATTCAGGGAATTTTTTGAACCTACCTGATATAATACATGACGTCGATAGATATCATCAGCACTGGAGGAGAAATTAGCATGCCAGGTGTGCACGACTTTTTTAGATGTCATTCACATTATTATTATTATTTTTGCTTATATTAATGTTTTTTTAACAAAAAAAAAGGTTACTGCTAATAATAAAGTAAACGAAAAAAATCGTTCAGCACTCTGGTCAAGTATCTTAATATTTACTCCCACAGCAAAAGGGTTAACCCTCAGACATACTGAACTGAATAATAAGTCTGCCTGTCCTCACGATGCTTTTCAAAAGCTGGAACGTGCATCGTACTACAACAGCCACATTAAATATTAATAAAAATACTATTGCACAAAGGATATGGAAAAGCTACTTGACAACTAGCATTACCAGCTTTTTGTGAAAACTGCTTAAAAACCTAACCAAACAATAAATTAAGGAGAACTACAAAACTATATAGCAAGTCATTTAATAGAAGTACAAACTCTAAGCTACAGGGATAGATAGTAGCATCAATACATCTACTATGATAAATGAATAAAGCTAAAAGCAACCAAAACAGAAATGATGGTTTAATTATAGATTCCAATACCTCTATGACAATTTTCCGCCACACAGAAAATAATGCAGCTATCAAAGAATCATCTGTATGGCTTTTATGAAATTTATTTGCGGTCCAAGCCACATTTCAACTTAACCACAACTGTCAGGAAGAAAACAAAACAGTTTAGGTTGATATGATCCCCATACCAACAACAATGAGATTGCAATATAAAATCAAACCGAAATGATAGCTGGAAGCATCTGTTTGTAAATCCTTAGTGTGTGTGTATGATTTCTCACTTAGCAAATTATATACAAAATTTTTCTTGATGAGGCACAATATAGTTTTGTTCATTGGTTTATAATATAAGTAAAAACTAACACCTTTGCTAAAAGGGAAAAGATGACCATGACCACAAGCTGGCACTGGATTTCAGGCACAAGGGTGTGGGAAGATTCTCTTTTTTAAGTAAGGGTGTCAGGGATTTGAATGAGTTACCAAGAGAAATGATGAATAATTTACCAAAAACGTTGAAAGAATTTAAAGATAAAATTTGTAGAGGGCAAATGTAGGTGGCTGCAGGATAGGGGGAACATGGGTGTGTAGGGAAATTGCCACCAGAGCCTGTGCTCCATTGCAATTAAATTAAAAGAGAAAAGTTTGTACCATTTGCCACAGTAATTTTACACACAAAAATGCACACTTAGATCAAAGAGATCAACTGTCTCATTTCACAGCCAACTGATCCACATCTAAGGAAACATAAGGAACTATCTTCAGCCAAATATTAAATAAGATAAATAGTGCTAAAATGGTGCTAATCATTGACAGGTTTGAATTGATGTAGTGGAGTATGTTACAATGGCATTAGACTTGAAGTAGACTTTCCAGTCACGTGGCTTGATAGTCATACACGAGGGGGTATCCAAAATAAACCGAACTTTTTTTAAATTTATTTATTTAATTTTTTTAGAAAATACAATCAGTCACCTAAAAAGTTGCCCCATTGGAACTAACACACTTGTTCAATCTTTCATTCCATTGTTCAAAAAAAAAAAAAAATTATACTCCTCTTCAGATATGCCTGAGTGTATCTCCGTCGCTTTTTTCTTCACCTCGTCTGTTTTAAAATAACATTTTCCTTTCACATGTCTTTTCATTTGTGGGAATAAAAAGAAGTTGCAGGGGCAAAGACCTGATGAATAGGAGAGATGGAGAGCAAGTGTCATGAAACTTTTTGATAAAATCGTCACACAGAGAGGTCAGTGTGAGCAAGGGCATTGTCGTGATGGAAGAACTAGTCACCAGACTGCCACAAATCGGGCATTTTTCATTGCACATTGTTGTGCAATATTTCCAACACATCCAGGTAAAACATCTGGTTAACCATCTGACTATGTGGAACAAGCTCTGAATGGACAACTCCTTGCACATCGAAGAAACAAATCAGCAGTGTCTTGATGTTTGATTTCACTTTTCTTGATTTTTTGGTGTGAGGCAAGCTCAGAGTCTGCCATTGGCTCGATTGTTGATTTGTTTCATGGTCATAACTGTAGTAACATGACCTTGAACAAAAAGTTTATAAAATTTTGGAGTTCTTCCTTCAAAGCACAGTAAGCTTCCAAATAATCTTTATTTTCCTGTACAGTCAGCAGTCTAGGCACGAATTTGATGGCTACCCTTCCCAAATATTCACTTAAAATGTGCTGAAATGCACTTCAAGTCACTTCAGACCGCTTCACAACTTCTTCAATTGTATGCCATCGATTTTTTAGGATGAGTTCGCGAATTTGTGACATTTTCATCAGTTTCGGCTATTGCAGGCTGTCCAGAATGAGGTTGGTCATCAATTGATTGATATTTAATCTCTTTTAAAACACTTTTTTTCCCTTTTTTTTTTTACTTATGGGATTACGCCTCGTTGATGTCGAGGTCATTAGAGGTGGGATGGGACTGGTGACAAGGAATGGGAAGGAATTCGGCCATGGCCTTTTTCAAGGAAGCAGCCCAGTATTCGCCTCGAGTGATTTGGGGAAACCATGGAAAACCCAAATCTAGATGTCCGGACGGGGATTCGAACCAGCGTCCTCCTGAATGCAAGGTCAGAGCATTAACTACTCACACACCATGCTCAGTCCTTCAAAACAGGAGAACAACTCAAACACTTGGGTTTTCCCCATAGAATCATACTTGTACACCATTTTCAACATTTCAAGAGTTTCTGTGCCAGTTTTTCCAAGCAGGAAGCAAAACTTCAAGCCCGGCGCTGTTCACAAGAATCGGCGATCACAAAAATGATGAACACACAAAACAGCAGTCACAAAAAAAATTAACACCAGACAAACACAACCCTCTCTTGTGATGACAACTGGTGTAATGACTCGGGGACGGAAGGACTACACTCTCCAAGTGGCAAAAACTCCACCCTCTACGACATCAGTTCAGTTTGTTTTGGCCATCCCCTCGTATTAAGATTTTTTTTAAACCATGATAGCTCCTTCACAGACAATTCAGAAGAATAGGAAAGGTACTTGTAGCACAATTCATTAAAATAAAGATAGGAAAAGTAGACCCTCACTGACCACAGCTGAAGGCAGGAGGGCTTCACATTTTAGTTTAAAACCTTAGTAGCATTCAAAGATGAGCTACTTGGCAAGGGAGGTGTGCACACACAGAGAATTCACACAATGCATGCAGTATGTCTGGGCCACTTTAGCCTTGTCACCTCCCCATTGTACGTATGTATGTTTAGAGCTTCTCCTCATTTTCTCGGTTTGGAACAAACTTTTCTTCCATATTCTCACTCCCTTTTTTCTGTGCTGTACTACTACCATCTATCTGCATAAGGAACCTCCCTAAAATATGAAGGTATTCAGACAATTGTGGATAAGCATCAAGGAGAAGGTAGACCTACAGAGAATATGAAAAAGGGCGTGTTACCGAGCACCTGGTTTGGTGAGACACTTATGGATTGCCACAAAGAGCTAGATGGAAAAATAACTGAACATAAGTTTTCCATATTGGTAAGAATATTGTGAAATTGAAAATACAGTCATAGGGTATAATGAGAGACCCACATTATTTTTATTTTTTTTTAATGAAAAGCACATGGTATAGCTAATTGAGATTTGCTGTATTCCAGAGGACTGGAAATGTACTATAGTAGTACCAATTCAGAAGGAAGGAAAGAAAAAGAGGGCAAGAACTATACACCCATTAATTTGATGTAAGTAGCGAGCAAGTTGATGGAGAGTTTTATAACCAACCACAATAGACAAATAGGAAAAGAAGTGATTTGTAAGTCAATAGTTTAAATTTATAAGAGGTTGTTATTGTGAATCTCAATCAGTAGGTTATGTTCAAATTATTTCCAATTAAATGGACAAGGGAGTCCACATTGGTAGTGTAGTACAAGAATAAAACAAGATGTAACTAGCTGGCTGATAGAATTCTTGGTAGGTAAGTAATAAAGAATCAAAGTGATTCTTCAAGCCGATTGCAGAAAACTGCCTAAAAACTGCAAATCAGGATGGCTGGTAGATGGGGACCAGTACTTGATCCTGCCCTGCTGTACTTCCCTGTGATCCAGTGTGCAGTGCCTTTACATCCTGAGCCACACTGGCAGGTGAGACTCACATTACCAAACAATGTATCTAGTAACTGAAATGATAAAAAGGATAATTTGGGAGTCATTAGAAGACAGAAGTTGAGTGAAGAGAAATGTGGGTCAAGTACAAAACATATAATAGCATTGAGGCCAGGATAAATAGTGGGGTAAGATTTAAAAACAGCATGTCCAAAGGCAAATAATGTAGCAATTTATTACAGGCATAAAGGAGTAAGAAAGTTTTCATTTGTAGATAGAGGAGTCTGGGACTGGAATAAGTTACTTATGGAGGCAACGAACAATATACCCAACACTAAAGGATTTTAAAGTAAATATTTAAATGAATCGTAAATATGCATATAGGGAAATTGTTACCTGAGCATGAACTCCATCACAATTAGTAAATGGTAATAATGAACCTGTGCCTTTTAGGAAATAATACCCTTATCGGCTAATATCAAGATGGGGATACCGTCGCGGCGTCGCGTAGTAAACACATAGATCACGAAGTGTATATGACATCATTGTGACGTATTCAGTCTGCAAATTCCAACACTGTAACAGCTATAGATATGATCTGAAAATTTGATATCTGCAATATCGTGTGTTATGGTTACGTTTCACTTTGGTCCAGGCTGCATTACGACCGAAACGCATATTTATAAAATATGATTCCGTCAATCATCTTTTGAGTTTATGTTGTAATGCAGCCTGGACCATACGTCACAATGATGTCATATATACCACGTGATCTGTGTGTTTACTACGGGAGGCCGCAGCGGTATCCCCATCTTGATATTACCCGTAATTTTCCCCCAATAGTCTCATTTTGCTTATTCGTACTCCTACTTCATCAAGCAGCCATGATACTCAACTTGTGCCTTTTATCTACCCCTTGTAACTAACGTTTAACAACTACCAATAGCCGCGAACTTTAGGCGACACAATTAACCAGTATGAATATTTATTCACCAAATCTGACTCTGTGGTAGACTATTTACTTTCAATGGAAAACATAACTGTCAAGTAATCATCATCTTTATCAAGTCTCAAACCCTGTGGGTTGAATATCTACTCCAATATTTAACATAACACTACTATGATATAAACAAGAGGAAACATAAATTATTCCATCTCCTGTTGAAAAATACAAGCATGACTTTTTTAAAAAAAGAAAAAATAGTTTTTACACTATTGACAAGATGACTTGTAAAAATGAATTTTGGGGTCGACTAGAGATGGCGATAACCCTATAACTAGTTTCCACGACCCATGGTAATGATGCCATAATAATGTGGTAGTCAGTCGCAAGACATGCTATTTTCAAGCAATTATTGGGTTTAAGTACACCCTGAATCAGCATGACAGGGGGCGGGATTGGGGGGGGGGGGGAAGCAGGGAGGTATGGTGCAGTGTGCAAGATATCTCCGCCCCCCGTATGGACAATATCAATATCCTAGCTCTACACCAGATTCCAACCATCACTGGCATAATGCCCCCTTTTTTTTTTAAAAAAAAAAAAAAATACATATTATTAAAAAAATAATAAAAAAAAACAATATTATCAGAGGGATAGATTCGGTATAATGACACTAATTTATGACATTTGATGTCTTATTTGTCATCAGCAATTTTAAATTGCCAATTCCACTAATGACAACCCATTTCTTTTCTTGACTAATAAATTTCTGACTACACTAAATTCTATTTTGGTTACATATGATTGGTGATGCAATTAAAATCTTCTTTGATGCAGTCCTTAAATCCAGATATAAACATGGAAAGCAGGGGGCAGTGGTTGGTCTTCAACACACCTTAAATATTTGTCTTCGACCAGAAATGCCACCTATAATTTCTTCAATGGCCCCTGGTGAGCGGTACTGCCCATGTTGGGAACCACCTATAAACTATATCCAGTACTATGTCTCCTTCACTGTTGCTTGGAGTTGAAAACCTTTATTCTAACATCACATGCTTAGTGAATTTCTTCTGACATGTCATTGTTAGTAGTGAAAAGTAGGCATTGGCCTTATTTATTATAAAATTCCAGAAATGGGGGTGGGGTGGCCTATGGGGAGAATTCTTTTGACAGAAGAGGGGCGTGTTATGAAAAACGTTGGGAACCCCTACTCTAGAACTACTTTCGGAACTAGTATGACATCGATATAACTAGTTTGGGGCGTAGATTTAACAGTGGCAAGCTGGTCCAGTGTTTATTGCAATCTAACAATTCCTTGATATGAATACATCTTCCAATTGATTAATCCAATATGTTGACAAATAGCTTGCGCGGCGGAAAGTAGTTCTAGTGGTATCACGATCTCCCATAATTCAAGATTTTAATCATTCGGGTGGTTTTTAAGTTTACTGACATGCACGTAAAAATATTCACAAAAAATGAAAAACTGGTACGGACTATACTACGATCATATAAAGCCAACGATTACGTTAATAACAGTATGAAGCACACATTCCATCAACATACTAACTTTCATGTCGAGCAAATCGGGATCACGAAGTTCAACAATAAACATAACACTGAATCTCAGACAAAACTTTGGGTCTATTGGAGATCGCGATTCCATAACAACAAAATTAAATAATATCGTTGTAATATTTCTGCAGTCAGTAGCAAAACGTATGATTTGTAAGCAATAGTTCTGTTGTAATGCAGTCAGGACAATTATTTTCAACCAGAAATTAGGTTGTAATGCAGCCTGGACCAGCATGAAACAGTTAAATGTACTTCGGAAAGAATTTCTAGCGGAGTCTTGCGTTTGACCACTGCAGTATTATGATGCCAACAGCAGGCGGAATCGCGATCTCCATTAATCCCCAAATTTTAGTATTACCTGAACAATTCATATTACATTTTGAAACTAAATTATCGATGTTTCCCATTCATTGCATAATTATGATGCCTACAAACACTAGTCATTTCAAGTGCTGATTCACAATTAGCATATTCCATAGCAGTGTCATAAAATTTCCTCACTCTCCTGGTAAGTAAATCGCCCTCAAATCTCCGACATCAGCATAGTAGCAATTACCCAACAATGATCTCAAGGCTTAACAGCTCACAGAAAATATAAACAAATTCAAAAAACAGCAGACGACACGCCTACTTCAACACACGGCCGCATAGTGTCACTGGTGTCAGTACAGTAGTAATATTACTTGGTATTTGGCTATCGCGGTCTTCGACCAATTAGGTCGAATATTTTACTGCACGATACATTTCCAAGTTGTAAAGGGCCCCATACACACAGCAACTTGTTGGCCAACTTGGTTGTGTTGTAGCTGAAGTTGGTGTGTGTATGGGTAGGTTGGCAGACCAAATCACAAGTTGGCCAACCAAGTTGGTGGTTTTCAAACGCTTTTGATATTTGTGGGCGGGGCCTATTGTTGTGCCAACGTGTTGTAGTGTGTATGGGCAAGTTGTCCAACTTGACTGCCAACATCAGTCTGCTCCGGTTTCTCATCGAGGCAGTGCTAGTGATCTATGCTAATAGTGGTATTGTGATGGCTACTATTCATAACAACGATGCATGGAACACCCTCATCGAAAAGTTTCGCAGTATACCACACTCCACAGTTGTGGAAAGTGAAATCTCATTTATATAAAAATAAAAATTCAAGAAACAAGGGCTGGGAAGAATTGCTGATTGCTTTCAAATAAGTGGAACGGGATGCCGCACTCGAAAGCATGAAAAAACGTATAGCAAATATGCGTACATGCTATCGACGGGAACTCAAGAAAAAACTAAAAAGTGAAAGATCTGGAGCAGAAGATGAAGATATATATGAACCTACCCTGTGGTACTTGATAAGTTAGATTTTTTAAGGGACCAGGAAACACAGTTGCCGGGAATATCGTCCTTTGACAGTGCAGACGACGATGAAGACGACTCTGAGATGAGCTCAAGTTTAATTAATAGCTTTGCAATTAAAAAGATTTCGGTGAAATATCGCGAATTACAAAAGTATCTTAAATATGTAAAGTAGATCATCGGTTAAACGACCATCCGTTAACCGAAATCAATCTAGAAAAGAAAAAAAAGAATAGTTTGATAGGTAGTTTTAGTAATTTTTATTGCAAATTCGATAAATAATATGTACTAATGTTGATTGTAATTTAAAATTTCTAAAAACTTTTAAAAAATAATAATAATAAGTGAATAAGTTGAAAGTGTGCTAGGAAACCAGGCTTCCTCCATTTTTTCACTCAGTTCATCAATTTTTGACTCTCCTCTTTCCCGATTTTTCCTGTTATTATTTCTTAAAACTTATTCCAATTTTATATTTCATTCTTCTACACGAAATTTTCAAGCCAATTATTTCCAAACGTTTTCCAATTGTTATTAAAACGTAGTTCATTTAATTGTTAGAAAATGTGTAAATGCCGAGATTTTTCATGAAACTTTTGTGTGCAGTACGTGTAGGCCTATATTTATATATAAATTGGACTTGTGGGTCTCATATATTTCGGATGATCGAAGATCTACTGTATTTAAAATACTGACCATCTCTGTTAAAAAAGCTTGATTAAACATTTACTAACTTATATTTGCATGTTTGGTAGGAGTCCTTAGAAGTCATTAAGAGAAAGAGAACCAGTAAAGTTGGGAATGATGAGTGTACATAAAGCTATTTCTGCTAGTTCCGACATTACTGTATAAATAAACACCTTGTTCTCCGTATGCTTGTTCTTTCTCTACTGATGTCGGGCAACAGTGTTGGCCAACTTATTTTTGTGTTGGCCAACCAAGTTGGGAGACATGGTTGGCCAACAAGTTGCTGTGTGTATGGGGCCATTAAGGGTTTCTTTTTTTTTTCGCAACAATGATCGTTAATTCATAACACATTTATACTTAAAATGAATTGCTCTATCTCTGGAATACCGTTAGTTAGTTTTTGTTGTAATGGTAATTTGAAACACTAGATTCTAATACATTTTACTAGAGAATTACAGACCCATTTCACTTCTACCAGCATTTTCAAAAATCTTTGAAAAAGCAATGTACAGAAGGGTGTATGCACATCTACAAAAGAATGACCTACTCAGTAAAGTACAGTTTGGTTTTAGACAAGGCGTTTCAACAGATTCAGCAATTTTTGCTTTTGTAAACAACAAACTGGAATCAATGCATAAAAAGTTAAATTCCCTAGGTATATTCTGTGATCTTGCTAAGGCTTTTGACTGTGTTGATCATGAGATTCTACTAGGTAAATTAGACCACTATGGAGTTAGTGGTAAGCCAGGACTTTGGTTTAAATCTTACCTGGAAAATAGAAAGCAATGTGTATCACTTAAAGATGCTAATACAGGAAATGTTATAAACTCAGAATGGGGTGTAGTTAAATGTGGTGTACCTCAGGGCTCAATTCTTGGCCCTCTGCTGTTATTAATCTATATAAATGATCTCCCACATATACTAGGTGATAATGAACACATGGTGCTCTTTGCAGATGATACCAGCATATCGTTGAAAGACCCATCAGCACAAAACCTCGAAAACACAGCAAATGATGCTATAAAGAAAATTAACAGGTGGTTTAGTGCCAACAAACTAATACTTAATGTAGAAAAGACACAGTTACTTCAGTTTGTTACAAAAAATAAAACAAAGGACAGCTATAATGTGATATCAGAAGGAAAAGCAATCAATGAAAGTAATTTCACAAAATTCCTGGGTGTATGTATAGATAACAAATTGAACTGGAAACAGCATATTCAACAACTTCTTAAAAACTGAATTCTGCAAAATTTTCACTTAGGGTTATATCTAGAATAGCTAATATAGAAACCAGAAAGTTAGTATATTTTGCATATTTTCATTCCCTGCTCACTTATGGCATCTCATTCTGGGGAAACTCGTCACAAGCACAGAGGGTATTTAAATTGCAAAAACGTGCTATAAGAACTATTTTTGGAGCAAGCCCACAGATGTCGTGCAGAAATCTATTTAAAAACCTGGGTGTTCTAACAATGCCAGCACAATATGTATACTCTGTACTATCATTTGTAGTGGAAAATCCTGAACACTTCAATCTTAATGCTGACATACATAGCCATAATACTAGGAATAAATATAATATTCACAAGGATTACAAATCACTCTCAATTGTACAGAAAGGGTTAACATTTACTGGAGTTTCCTTATTCAATGTCTTACCAACGGAAATTAAATGTTATCTACAAAAACCCAACTACTTTAAGTCCAAACTGAAAGAGTTTCTGCTTCAGAATCAATTTTACTCTGTAAAAGAATTTTCTTCTTGGAATTTAGTAACTAAGAATGACTGATAAAATAGTATATATGGTGTATGGAAGGGAAAGGTGACAAAGTTGTCCACAATTACTAAAATGATATATGGTTTTTCTTTCTGTTGAAACTTTTGACAAATGAAGTAATTACACTGTTTACAAAACTTCACTCATATATACTAACTAACATGGGATAGCATGCACTCAAAAACTGCTGTAAAAAATTATGATACTAACAGGTTTTTAAGTAATTGACTGCTTATGAGTTGTGGTAACTGGTTGGTAAGGAAATAACTGGTTGTTAGATGCTGGTAACAAGTTTGTACACTGTTCCACATAATAAGTATTAACTAACTCGGGATTGTATTTGTAGATTACAGGAAATATTGGTTATACTGATGGGTCATAACTAACTTCTTGTCAGTATATAATATTATCAATTATATAGTAATATTGACATTACTAATAAGTGTATGTACTATTCCACATCCCCGAGATTATTCTCACATGGGATCAAAGTGAACATATCTATCTATCTATCTACTGTGAGTGTTAGTGAGTGTTTTTATTCATGTAAAATTTTTTAATTGTAATTTAGTACTGTGATCTGTTCCGTGCTTGTTTTTTGAGTTTGTTTACATTTTTGAACGCTAGGCTTAAGTACAGATTTTTGTTATAGAGTGTAAATATCGTTTACATTAGTTTTCCACAGGCGGTGTTAAATCTATTTAAGTACTGATTTGTAGATTCTTTAGATAAAGCTTACTTTCCACATCCCACAGAGCCAGTCTCTTATATTGGGATCAATGGAAAACGAATTTATTGTATTGTATTACTTGCGACTTAATTTAGCAGTTTTTTTTTGTAAGATTAAGTTCTACACATTTTCTCTCTTGCAATCTATACTTTGTTTTTGTTAGTTGCTTGTAATCATGACTGAAAAGTGTGGAAATTGCCGTAGATTAGTGAGGGTGTTCATTTTTTTGCGAAGGGTGTGAGAAATGGTTTCATTGGGGAGGAAATTGCAGTGGCGTCCAAAATGGGAAAATTGAGGTGGCTCTCCCATGATTCTGTACAGATTGTTTCTAAAATAGGAAAATGTTAGAGCAGGACGTAAGGATTAGTTCCGTTGTGGCTGAACTGATGGACGCTATATATACACATTAATGTCCCTTGAAGTCACAAATTATACTTTGTTTGAAACAAATAGCAAAATACACAACTATGGCACTCGAAGTAAAAATAATCTTCACAAGGATTATAAGTCGTTGTCATTTGTTCAAAAGGGGGTCCGATATTCAGTGATACATATCTTCTATAAGCTCCAAATACACATTAAAGGTCTAGCAGATGATAAGAATAAATTCAAGAAAAAATTGAAAGAATTTTTAAAAGACAACTCCTTCTACTTTGTCGAAGAATTTATTTCTAAGGTATCTACAAAATAAACTGCTAGTATGTGGTGTAAATGTAGTTTACATGATTAATGCACCATGGGTGCTATGACTGTACATCTTCTGGTGTATGTATTATTTTGTTATGCCAACGTTTATTTGTAAATTGACAACTTTACACATCCCACATCTTATATTAGAATCAATGGAAAATGAATGTATTGTATTGCTTTCATGTTCTAACTCCATTTTAAATGACTCCACGATGAAGTGGATAAGCTTAGTAACTTGTCGCCGTGGGTTGAAATCCGAACAATGCCGTTCTAGCGGCATTGTTTGTTCTAAAGCAAAATAAAGACAAACAAGAACCTGCAAACCATAATAGCAAGATGAGAAGACCGAGTAGTTGATGATGAGAGAATGCAGTAGTCAGAAAACATCAAAATCGTAGGGAATACTTAGAACATTAAGCAAGGAGTTCATTCATTCATTTTATTTGGTTCCATGTAATTCCTTCCCTTCCATGTACTACTCTTAACCTTTCTAACATCAATCCAACAATCATCACAATTATTAGCCATTCAGATTCCAAGAACTCTCTTCACCCACCTCCTATCTTCGAATGACTTCCAATCTATCACATCATATCAGGTACTGGTTGTATTCTGGGATAATTTCCTCAAACAAATCTCTTTATTTAATCCAACTGAAAAACCATTTTGTATTGGTCAATTAGGGCGGATTTTCCGTTAGAATAAATAGTTAAATGTATTAGTTTTTGGAAATTATCGCTGATATGATATATGAAAAAGGAGCTGCCCTTCTTTAAACCATCTTCAACTCCTAGCATAAAATGTGGGTCCTGTACTACGCCACCATATTCGAGCTAAGGTATAATCAATGTTTTTTTTAATCCAATTCATTCCCTTTTCTGGTACATTACCTCATCACCCATTCCAATAAATAAAGGGATATGAAACCCCCTACAAAGCCACGGCCCTCCCTCCATTTAGGTTAGTCGGCTGAAAAGGATCCTTGAGATCCTCCAGCAGCCCGTCTCCCAGGCTTTACCTGGGAGGGATAAAAAAATAAAAACAATCCCTGCGTTCTGCCCAAGTGTCTCACCCAAATGAATTTATAATCAAATGTTATCACAAGATGTCAATGCTGTAGTTTTACTTTCCAAAGAAAGTATTCGACAAGTTAACGAGATTCATGAACTTATAAAATAATTAATAGAATTAATCCCGGGTAGGCACCGAGAATAGAAGTGTCCCCTATCCGAGGGAAGTGACTTTCCAATTCTATAATACTTTTCAGCAAAGCAAATGTAATTTTGAAATTAATATTAAAATACACATCTTTATCTAGTCAAATGACAAACTGATATAGTGAAGAGGCGCTCATTGAAAGCAGGATTTGCAACACCAATATTATTTTCTTTAATTGTAAAATCGATTAATTTATTGAATAGAATTGACTATTCGTAATATTTATGGACATTACAAAATGTAGCGTTTAGTGAACAAGTTACAATTCGGGGCACGATTACAATCTCAAGGGGTTGGCTAGGGATGAACGCAGCAAGAGTGTTTACACATTGCCGGGTTTCTTTATCGTAGCATGGCAGAGAAGTCAAGCACACACTCTCACGGACTCTTCCACAGTTAACTGTGCAACGAGGCCGGCTATCTGTCACGGCATCTCGCCGATGATCCCTGGGGAGTGCTGTCAGGTGGGTTGTGTCCACATTTGAGAGTGAAGTTTCTCCCCTGTCCGCTAGAAGCAGACCTCAGCTACCTTTGCTTCCTGGACGCCGACGCTCATCTCCAGCCAATCAAGGCATTCCATGCTCAGCGTCTCGTCATAAACAAAAAAATCCACTGGTTTATAACAGCATTAACAAAATCTTTGGTTCGCTGGGATCCCAAGGAGGCATTCCTCAACTCGCATTTTTCCCAGGAAGCACACCAGACACTGTTTTTTCCGTTCTCAACTTTCTATTTTTAACAGGAAGTCATCTGTCGGCATAGTTCCCACACTTCTTCCCACTTTTTTTTCCAAATGCACTAGTCTCTCAACGCTACTTCTTGCAATAAATCCTTCGTCTGTCATTTTGACGCAATCTTTTTAGTCACCGGTCCCTCGTTAGTAACAATTGTGTGTGGAATTTCTCCGCACCGTGGGCGCCTGGCTAATATCACATACTAACTTTCACACGCTCTCCCAAGGACATGATGGACATTAAAATACTTAACGTCCTCAGCAAGCAATTCTTTCTCCGCCTCATAATCACCCCAAAACCTTTACTTTTGTATGTGTACCTACTAAGCTGACTATTCTTGGCAATTATCTACATTTCATGCTAACCTACCCAGCACTATATCCTGTTCCGGTCACCCTGCAGCTGTTCACATTCTCCCATTTTGATCCTGTTTTACCATTGCCTCATCAGCTAACAACTTCTGACTGTAAATAATTAACATAATTATGTATTAGAATAATGAAAACCAACAGCTCCAAAATACTACAATGAGGCGCCCTAATTTTCACTTCCACCTGTTTTGATACTATATTTACTACCCTAAAGCATTGCTTTCCATCTTTCAAGAATTCCTTTTGTAGCAAGTAACTGTTTCATTTTCTCCAGTGGTTTAATGGTTCAGTTGGTTATTGCGTGTGATTGGGTAATGGAAGATCAACCTTATATGCTGTAATTCTCACGGACATTAAAAATGACCTGCATCCTGGCAAAACATTCCATTATTAATGTGATAACAAGGACACTCCGTGGTTCAGATTCCGTGTTAAGTATCTTTTTATAAAATTTCTTTGCTTATGGTTTTACGACTCGTCGACGTCGAGGTCATTAGAGGCGGGAGCAAGGAATACGAAGAATTTCGGCTGTGGTCTTCTAAAGGAATTCGTCTGGAGTAATTTAGAGAAACCATAAAAAAAACTAAATCTGGACGTCCGGAAGGTGATACGAGCCTTCGTACTTCTGATTGCAAGTCCCATTTTAAACTGCATATCCCCTTCACTTGCTAGCATTTTCAGATTATATCAGGCAGTTACGACGGATGGGCATTGCGCAAGTGGTAAGAAACTTTGTCATTAGATCTTCGAGACCACACAATATTATACTAAGAGGCAACTATCATAAACCTTAAACATTTGTATTAACTGATGACTTTTCTACATTTAACATGCTTAAAAATAAATAAACACTTTTTTTCTGTCATCAGTCTCTCGACTGGTTAGATGAATTCATCTATCTCTTCCTATCTTGCACTAATGCACTAACCTCTTCATTTCAACATACTCTGTAGAAGCTACGTCATCAATTATCTGCTTCATGTATACTAATCACTGTCTTATTCTACAGTTCTTACCTTCGACTGAACACTCAACCAACAATGTAACAAATAGCCCTCGTTTTAAAATGCGACCCACCATCCTGTCTCTCCGTAAGATTCTTCCACAAACTTATTTCCTCATTAGTTATTTCAAAAACAAGTACATTTCTTATTTTCTCATCCAACTTAATGTTTAGCATCCTCCTGTAACACTACAACTCAAATGCTACAGTTTTCCTTCTTTCTGGTATTCCTAAAATCTATGCTTCGCTACTATATAGTAATGTGATGCACTCACAGAGTTTTAAGTTCTTTCAGAGTACTAGAAAAATATTTGAAACTAAAAGAGTTTTTTTCCAATACAGAACATGTGCTTTTAACATCATTCCTGCTTCTTCAATCAGTTTTAATTTTAGTTCCCAAGTAATAGAATTCACTTACTTGTCTTACGGCACCAGATCCTATTTTTATGTTTAATCTACTATTATCGCTCTCATTTCTGCTATGTTTCATCAATTCTCTCTTGCTTTGGATTATAATTAGTCCAAAATCTTCCTCCAATACTTGCCATTCAATAAATGCTCAATATCCTCAGCCTGTTCTGCTATAGGATATTGTCATTAGCAATTCGTAGCATACTAATTTCTTCTCCTTGAAACAAACAGCATAATC
This sequence comes from Vandiemenella viatica, assembly GCA_031002005.1. NCBI lineage: Eukaryota > Metazoa > Arthropoda > Insecta > Orthoptera > Morabidae > Vandiemenella > Vandiemenella viatica. The sequence goes on along the minus strand of JARYHS010010592.1, from coordinate 25,021 downwards.
AATTTTTTATTCTACTTCTTTTATTGCTTCCTCTACACCTACAAATTGAATATTAATGGGATGCAACAAAATCTTCTCGGGTGTCCAGCCGGATGGTGGTGTAAAAACACTGCCGTTTTTTCGTAGTTCGATAAAACGGCAGTACTGGCCAGGCCCTCTTCCTTCTGGGACTCGGTCATAAACGAGGCGTTGGAGATCCGGCTTAATAACAACAACATAAATAGGGACGGCGGACTCTTTCTGAGCGAAGCCTGGAAACCTATCATTAGTGATCTCCGACGAGAGTGTAGCAGATCGTCACCGGCAAATGACACCAGTCGGGCGCGGCATCGGATCGTGGATTAAGCCGGCGGTCGCGGCCAATCAGAAGTGGACACAACAGCATTTCGGACCGCCAGCACATCGGGGCGGGAATGGGCAATTGGCGCCAGTGGTGGTCGCAGCGGGCCGCGTATAAAGCCAACGCTCTCTACCAACCGTAGCGAGCGGACCTTCCAGCTGAGGGTATAAAGGTGGTCCGATGGGCGGCCTTAGAACGCGCAATGCTTTCGCTGCCAAGCCTGGGGCCACAAAGCCAAGGACTGCGAAGCTGGTGAACGCTGTGTTCGCTGCGCGAGCAAACACAGCGTAAAAACCTGCAACCGACCGAGAGATGCAACGCCGACATGCGCAAATTGTTCGAATCAGCATGCATCATGTTTCTCCCGGTGCCCCGCGAGACCTACAAGACGCAGTCAGTAAGTGCAAAAACCAGGACAGAATGCCACTGCCCTAAAGAAAAATGCCGCGCGAAAGAAGAAAATTCCTCGCGCTGAAACGGCGGAGTCAGCCAGCTACCGTCGCCAGAGGGAGGGAGGGAGTGACACTCCCCACCACCTGGGACACCCCCTCCACGCGGGCACCAGCCAAGCAGCTCCACGAGACAAGGACAGGAGCAGCTGCTGCCTATCACAGCAAGAACACCACCAAAGGAGCAGCCATGAGGAGAGGTGCACCTACCAAGAAAACAGTTGCGCGCTCTGCTCCGGGTGTACCAACCAAGAAACCAGGGCCTCCAGCCAAGACCAACTAGCCCTGGTGAAAATTATGCAACTACTGACACAACTGATAGCAAAATTAATCCCGTATAAAGGATACAACATGTATAAGGACTTGATGTCCACAGGACCCACTAAATTGTAACCAATCCCTAATCTCCAAAAAACAATGTAATGTATTAAAAAGAGGCAAATAAATCAATTATAACAAATAAATGTTTACCCGATGGCTGAAAGGGGCTACATTCAGCCAGGGGAATGAAACAATTAAAAAAAAAAAGGTCTTGCCAGTCAGCTGAGAACAACTACAGATACCTGATGAAGACAGCAAAGTCAGCTGTCGAAACGTCGTGTTTTTACACCACCATCCGGCTGGACACCTGAGAAGATTTTGTAGCATCGATACGCCGGGAAAGACTCCACTCACACATTAATGGGGATATTCTTCAACCTTGTCTCACACCCTTGATTACTTATGCATATCTCTCTTGATGCCCTACTTTTATTATAGCCACTTGATTCCTTGTATAGATTACAAAGTGTTCTTCTATCTCGATATTTGAGACTTATTTAAAATTTTAAACATCTCAACCCACCTAACGTTATCAAAAGCCTTTTCTATATAAACAAACTCCATACAGCGTGTTTTCCTAAACCCAAGCTGATCGTCACATACTATTTCTTCTACTATCCTTTCTATTCTCCCGTATATTACTCTGGTCAGTAATTATGAAGCATGTGATATTAGACTAATTTGTCACAGGTGTGGAGATGATACTTTTATTAAAATCAATTGAAATCTATTTTGTAATTATTTGATGTCAGTTTGAATAATATTTGGTTTCCTTGCAACAAAATGGTCGCCACGTAGTGTTTCCAGTCGGATCGCTCTTTCTTCTGATCGCTATTCTTGTGGTAAAACTAAACCTAAGTGTATTGGAAATACTCATAGTTTAAGTAAGTATTCAAAGTCCCGTGCGTGAAATGTTTTGCCAAATGTTAAATGATTTATTGAGTGATTGTCGATTGATTTGTGGGAGGCTGACCGACTAAAGAGTTCCTCGTAGCGAGAACTGTCGCCGAGCTCAGTCGGTGTTTAAAGACATATTAGCGGTGTTCAGCCGAGTCAGCGGCCTGACCCGGCAGGCACGCCGCGTCGACACCTGATGCCCGGGATCAGCTATGGGGAGTTAATGTAGTAAACAAATTTTCTTCTGTAACCACAATGGGTGTAGCCAGAAGAAAGCTCTGACAGTGTTTTAAAATCAGAAACGAGTAAGTGGAATTAGTCAAACATCTAAACGAAATTTGTGGAAAAAAACTCAGTGAAGTCAGAGTTTGACAAATAAAAGAATAGCTAGTCCGTCAGGCAATAAACATCGCCTTCTTTGAGGCCTGACTAGGTAAGATAGAAAAAGAAACTCTTAAAAAAGAAAATGAGCAACTCAAACGAAACAGGGGAGCAATAATCCCTAGCTATGCTGCAATGGCAAAATTCGGAGGATTGAATGCTACGAATCCACTGAAATGGCGATATTAATCACTTACAAAGAAAGGGGGGGGGGAGAACCCGAAGCAAGTGCCTGAACAAGTTACAAAAATATTTAATTTAATTGCAATGGAGCACACGCTCCGTCGGCAATTTCCCTACACATCCATCTTCCCCCTTTCCTGCACCCACCTCCATTCGCCCTCTACAAATTTTAACTTCAAATTCTTGCAACGTTTTTGGTAAATTATTCATCATTTCCCTTGGTAACTTAATTAAATCCCTGACACGCTTATCCAAAAAAAGAGAATCTTCCCATATCCTTGTGCCTGAAACCGATTGCCAGCTTGTGGTCATGGTCATCTTTTCCCCTCCATTCATTACTTTTCATACCTACACCAATACTTTCCATGCCTCAATGCCAATATAAGTCTTGTACACTCCCATGACCCTCTTCACCCTTCTCCTGTATTGCAATGAATCCCATTCTAGCTCTTTTATCATATCAGTTACTGATTCCATTCTGCGATAATTTCCAGAAACAAATCTAGTAGCCTTTTTTTTTTTTTGCACCCTCTCTAACTCCTTTATTTGATACGCAAAATGTGGGTCCTACACTACACTACCATATTCGAGCAATGGTCTGACAAAGTTTTGTAACCCAGGTCCTTTACTTCTCTCTTACATCCCCTCATCACTCTCTCCAACAACCACAGAATTTTGAAACCTTTTCCTACCACCTGTCCCATGTGTCCTGACCAGTTAAGTTTGTTATCAAATGTAATGCCAAGATATTTACATCTCAAATCTTTAGCAAGCAATTATTTCCCCATCTCATAATCATAATCAACCATTTGTTTTTTTTTGAGTATCTAATAAGCTGACTCTTCTTTGCATTTATCTTCATCCCATGTTTAACAACCCTATTAGATATCTTGTCCACATCATCCTGCAACTGTTTACAGTCCTCTACCGTTTTGATCCTTTTATATTGCATTATGTCATCTGCAAACAATCTAATTTCAAATAGTAAACAATCAACACAATTATTCATTAAAATAATGAATAGAAATGGTCCCAATACGTTACCCAGCGGCACTACCTTTATTATTATTCTTTTTAACTGCTTAACGTTTCTTAACAGCGAGGTATTTAGAGACGGGATAGGATGGGGGGCAAGGAATGGGAAGGAATTCGGCCATGGCCTTTTTAAGGAAGCATCCCGGCATTTGCCTGGAGTGATTTGGGAAACCATGGCAAACCGAAATCTGGATGCCCGGACGGGGATTCGAACCAGCATCTTCCCGAATGCGAGGCCAGAACGCTAACCGTTACACCACCAGCCTCGGTCCCATTTTTTTTCCTTCCACTTCTTTTGATACTGCATTTCCTATCCTAACTTTCTGTTTTCTACCTTTTAAAAATTCTTCTACCCAGCAATTCAAGTTATCATCCACTCAAATAGTTTTTACCTTATTTACTCTCATTTTATGGAACACTCTTTCAAAAGCCTTTGGCCTCCCTTGTCCATTTCATCTGAAATATCTTTTGAATATATCCTACAGACTGAGATTCGCACGAATATCCTTGCCTAACGCCATGTTGCCTACTTTAAAACCACTTACGTTCCTCACATATGTTTCTGATGTGGTTGCATATCAATCTTTCCATTAATTTACCTACGGTACCACTAATGTCAAACTGATTGGCCTATAATTTTCGACTCTATTTCTCACCCCTCCTTTATGTACCGGCACTACTATCACACTTTTCCAGTCATGAGGTAAGCAGCAAGTATCCAGACTCAATTTAAATAATATTTCAAGATAAGGTACAATGTCATATCCAGCTATCTTTAAGATATCTGTAGTAATATTGTCTACATCCGCCCCTTTATGTTTTTTCAGCTTTCTTATTTCCTTCATGATTTCCTCAGGATGAATTTCAAATTTTTTGGGATTATTAGTTCTAATTGTATTGTTAAGGATTAGACCCTCCCGTTTCTGATTCATTGTCCCTAATGCTCTCACTAAACCAGTTACTTAAAATCTCTGCCTTTTTCAAATCCTCAGTAACTTCTTCTCCATCCTTATCTATAAGCGTCTCAACACCCTCCCTTTCCCTCAGTTTTTTAACATATCCATAGAAATTTCTAGATGCATCAGCACTGCATCCTTCACTGACAATATTCATAAACCCATCATTAGCCACTTTCATTGCTGTTATTAAGTCCTTGTTTAGTTGTTTTAAATATTCCCTACTATACTGCTGTCTCTTAACTCTGTTATGTTCTCTTCTTACCAACGTCTATAAGCTCCTCACTTCCCTATTATAGTATATAGGTTCTCTATTACTCTTTATTTTCTGCTTTGGAGTAAATTTTTCTTCCCCCTTTCTTATAATCTCCTTGAACTCCTTAACTCTACTGTACTTGTCCCTTCCTTCCAGTTACGAAATATTTCTTCAAATTCTAAATTTTTGCCTTTTTTATAATTGTACCTATTTCCCCCTTCAATTTTGGCTGCTGGTTCCCATGCTTCATGATCACTTATTCCTTCGGTTACTTGACGCCCCACAAGTTATCATCGGGCTTTATTAGGAATATATTCAAAATATTTTCTCCCCTAGGGTTTTGCTCTGCCACTTGTGTAAATCCTCCTTCCATTATAAAGGTATTTGCAAATCTCTGTTCCCTTGTGTTATTAATCTTATTTCCTACCCTGTTTACACCTGGTGAATTTAAATCCCCACCAATAATGAACATTCTATTCTCACCTCTGAAATCTGACTATGAATTTAATTTCTAGCCAAGAGCCTCATCTTCATCTGTGATTCTTCCACCGCAGGAAGAAGCCAACCCCCTGATTTTTTTCTTTTTTATTACTTCAGAAATCTACCCCAAGTAACTCATAGTCTTGATCTATGAACACCAGTGAACTGTGGTAGTTTTTACTAACTAGTACGTAACCTCCTCGACCAATTGCTCCTCTATCTCTGCGGTACACTCTGTAAACATCAGTAAAAACCGCAATGTCTAGAACTTCTTCTTTTAACCAACTCTCTACCCCAATTATTACTTGTGGTTCGTGTATCTCTATTAAGTTTGCAAATTCGATTACTTTTTTCATTATACTTCTACAGTTCACCATTAAAACCCTTATTACTGGCTTTATATTTTCAGCATTAACCTCCTCTTTCCTAGTTTTACCCCATTAGTTTTTGTTTCAGCAACTTCATGCATTTCTTCTACATCTGTGAATTTCCCCATCGTGGATCTGCAATCAGTATCACGTTGATCATCTATTTCCGTCCCTTCATCAGCAGCTCCTAACCTAAAAAAGGCTCCCTTTCTGCTTTAGCTAAAAACTCAGAAAATACCCCCTTGCCCCTACTATTTAGGTGTAGGCCATGCCTAGTGGAAACACACCTACCAACGGTATTCACAGGCACAACCCCAAACTCAGAACTAATGCCTTTCCCAAGTAGTACTTCCGTTTCGACATTTTCCTACCTCACAGCATAGTTCAATTGTGGCCGGTCATGGTGACTTACCACTTGCATGAGCTTCACCCTGGTGTGCTGAGCCTCCTTCACCACTTTCCTCAGGTCACTCTCTATACTATAACTAGCGTCTCTGTCAATACTATTCCCCACACCTTCTACTATCACTACTCTATCGTCCCCTGCCAAGTGAACCTATATCCTTCATTACCTGACCCAACGTTGCACTATGTTCGTAAAAAAATCTGGGAGGGATAAAATTAGAATCAACAGAATACTGACAACAAATAATTCCATTGTAGTGGAAACAGAATTTCACAAGGACACGCAAAAAATTTTAAATAACAAGGAACTGGCTGAAAAAATGTGATGCGAAGTCCTTAGAAAACGCAGGTCACTCGTAATCTTGTATGACATACCAACAACAATGCCTGTAGACAACCTTGCTGATGCTGTTTAACAACAAAACCTGAAAGATAGAGAAAAATCAATTTCTGGGAGGTTTTCAACAAAAATGTAAGATCGACCATGGAGAAAAGGCCACTTTTCATCATGATTTGGTTGTGAATCTTTCTGTCAGTTACTGCAAAAGAAAATCTTCAAAGAATTTTCTGCTATAAAGGGGCGTCCATTAATTACGTGAGGTGAAATGGGGGGGGATCCGTCGAAATCTCACCAAATCTCACCAATGCGGAGGGGGGTAGACAGAAATCTCAAGTGGGTTTTAAATTCGTAAAGCAGATTAGCAGGAGGGGGGGGGGTGGGATGTCTCATCAAAATCTCACGTCATTTTAGGGGAGGGGTTCCGGCAAGATCTATCCAAATCTCACCAAACCGGGGGGTAAGGAATTCCGGAAAAACACCTCATGTCATTAATGGACGCCCCCTAACGGTGAAAAATAACGCCGTCGCAACAAAGTACAATAAATATTTAGATTTTGGACTTGTCAATAACATTCTTAGAGACATCTAACCCGGATAGTGCTTCCAGACGGTAAATATGTAACCTTCCCGCTGCTAGAGGCCATTCATCGTATACATCTCTAATCCATCAGTCTACCTACGGAGACTTCCCAGCTTCTCGCTTTGGTGCAAAAGGTCTTCGAAAGAAGGAATTAACATTTTGATCCCGATCAGATATATAAACTGTGCGTATTAACTCATGAGAGCATACTTTTCGATCCAAAACTCTCATGGCCACAGTGCAATATCCACATTATACATCCATAATTGATAAAATAGCACAGACTAACGCCAGGATAATCGAGTTGCTGTTGCAAGTAGTGAAGAAGCTGTCAGAAGAACTTAAATCGGATGTCATTTGTCTCAAGGAGGCCCAATCATACTTCGGGAAGATTCCTTACAGGCCTGTATCATCACAGATAATCTGAACAGGAAGAAACCCTATGATATCAATAGTTGTGCTATCAAGACAAGTGAACGTGACTAAGGTAGCACAGTTCTATTATGAACATACGACATGTGTGGAACTAAATGCTGACTGAGGTAGTGTAATACTCGTCAACATACACTTTCGGTATAGTGATCTCATTGAACCGTACATTAAAAAAATAAGACAGTTGTGCCCTGCCCTAGGAAACAGGCCAATAGTAATAATGCTAATGCTAAATCTGAACTCTGACATAGAGGAGTGACAGATACAAGAGACGATATTTTTGTAGAAGCAACTAGTGAATTGAATCTAGAAGTAAGAGATCTTCCGCATAAACCCTTGCACATATAGAAACCAGGCAGGAGCTCAATCAAACATCGATGTAACATTGACCGATATACGATCTGGGAACTTATTAAGAAAGTGGATCTTACTAGAATTCTTAACAAGCTTGATCCAGGTGACATGACTGCAAAGATTTACGGAACTTCTGGGACTTCTTGCCTTTGCTGCCGAGCTATGCTTAATGGTAAATGAAAAACAATAGATGACATTGAAGACAAAAGCGCATAGGTTCTGCATGAACTCAGTAGATGGTTCAGACAAATCAAGCTAAGATAACCACCACTCAAATGTTACTGAAAGGCAGATTACAAAGCAATCCATCTATCAAAATAGACGGTGTTAAGGTAAGAATTCCAGTGAGTCGATAACTTGGTTTGAAATTAGACAAAAGTCTAAATCTTATGACCGTTATGGAAGACATATGTGGGAGCGCCACCTCAGTCATGAATAAACTAATTAAAATGGGGTAAAGATGTTTGCAACTTTTACTGCTTGTTATTCGAACATAACATGCAACAGTATTGATATCGGTTGTAGGGTATACAGCCAGCGTCTGGGCCAGACACCTCAGAAAAGTAAAACCAAGTAAAGCTTTTGAGGAGGACACGGACAAGTGTTTTCCATAAGTTTATCTTGAACAACCTTCGCGGTAAATGCCACCATTTCTGTTAATTCAATTTACAGTGTTGTAGATAGCCCATTTCTGTTTATATAATTTGAAGTGATATAGATAGCTTTTGTTTTATTAGTGTTATTTTCGTAGTAGCAGCGTACAGTAACCGAGATCACCATTAAAATTTATCCGTAAGGATATATGTAGATCTTATTTGATTGTTAGCCAATATATTTTAATAATAATTTCTATTAACTACTAAGTACAGTATCCGCTGTTTGGTCTAAACTTTATGTATTTTGTGGAACTGATTCAGTTTCGCAATCGTCATCCTGTGAGTTGGCAGCCGCCCCCCCCCCCTCCCCAAGCCCTCTAGGTCTTGTAAAACATCTTGATTGCTTGGGGTTGTAGCTTACAGCAGCTTGTCTTAACTATGATCGTGTCTGGTACCCTTAAGTGATTCTATTTACGGTCGCCAATCCCCGTAATTACCCTAAGGGATAAAGGTATGTTCTTAAAATACAACTTCAGACTTCCTTATTAATTCCAAATTATATAGTTTTCAAAAGTTCTTACATTAACTCGGTACCAGCGTAGGCCTAATAGAAAAGCATCAGACTTCTCTCCGAAAGAAATGATTACAGGTTAAACCATCCTCTCACAGTAAGCAACTTCCTCCTAACCCCTAGATGAAAGTTAAAAGTTCATCTCGAAGGAAGATTGAGCCCGCACCACTGTAGCGTCAGTACTAAATTTTCCTACATCTCCGCGACCGACTAACACGCCGTCCTCTCGGTTCAATTTCTGCCGAATTACTGCCGCCCGCCAAGGCTAGCGGTGGCTCCTTATATTCATATTGGGCCCGCTGACTCAGCAGACGCTTGATTTGACAAAGGGAAACCTTATTTTTATTCCGATCATTCTGAAATTTTGATATGTTATGAGGCATATTTTGAATGTTAGTTTTAGCTATGGGAAGTTTTCTCCTAGAATAGGGTATTTGACTACTTCTTGAAAATTGTTTTAAATTATTTATTGGTACACCTTATGCACCGAGTGAAGAGATTTTTTGACTAAAGTGCATTATTTTGCGTAAAATTCAAAGTTAAAATTTAAATAATTTAAAAGCCCGCCAAAACGCTCCTTTGCTGCCTGGCTCGTGCAACAACAGTCGTGACGTCACACGTCTGTAAACGCTGCCGCTGAGAATGGAGCATTTCCTATTACCCAACTTTTCAACTATTTTTATTGTTTGTTGCTGGTTATTTCATGTTATTAATGAAAGTTCGTTTTGAATATAAAATCTAAAACTATTTGTAATGGTCTACAGCAGAAAAATATTGAAAGTAGAGGCCTTATTTGTGGTGCTAGCTATAGAAACAACCACTGAGTTTTATTCTGTGGAGCTTAAGAATGTAACAACTTCAATTTGATATTGCGACAAAGTCACTTACGATTTTCTGTGAAACTCATTTACACCGCAATTTCGTAGAGTTAAATGTAATACGTTGTTTAAGGCGAGAATTATTAGGGTTAGAGTCCTAAGGTTCGATCCTCGCTTTGGAATATGTTCAGTTTGTTTTCTTTTGTCATTTTCTTTGAATAGTAGTTGCTGTTGGTTGCATAGCATAATCATTTTTTCCCGAAAATCCACCAAAACATCAATTTAGTTTTCCTTTTTTCTGAAGGCTTCACAACTTTTTGGATAACAAGCGAATTACAACCATTTGAAACAACCAAAGAAGATTTCAAAAAATAAATTTTAAATGAAAATAACTTGCACAATAAAAGTAAATACCGCCTAATAGACGCAGTTATGTCAGGAAGGTAACCTGCAGTTGTATCGTCACTTAAAAATTCCAACGAAGAGGACCCAAAGCGTTCCGGAACTGTTGCAAGATTAGCATGAAATTTCTACAAGTGATTTCACTTCTAAAATAAATTCCATTATTCACCGCCGTGCACCTGTATTTTTTGCATGATATTCTCTCTATGGTAAGTTTAAAAATTGAAAGTTTTCATGTATGGTAGCAATTTGTTTCAAATGCTTGCATGACGCTTAGCAACTATTATGAATTCTTCGAATAAAAACATGGTAGTGCAAAAAACAGCAAACAAAAACGGAAAAAAATGCAAGCAAAAAATATTATCCTAACCAAGGTTCGAACGCAGGACGTTCTGTATTCCATTACCACTCTTCAATCACGCAGCTATCAGGACACTACTTCTTAATTGCTTCTCTTTATGTTAATAGTAAACACTTCAATGTTTCTTCGTGTGAGATGAAGTGAAACGAGGTAGATAAATGAATAAACAAACAAATTCAGTTTTATTGATAAAAATTATCATTTATCTTTAATCTGCAAATAAGAAAAATGGTCCACAACATCCAATTATTCCGAGCGTGGTGAGTGAGCGGTTAACACTCTGGCCTCGCATCCGGGAGGACGCCGCCCAGAGTGATATTTTCTAAATCTAGAGGGACAAACGTCAGTTTTGATAATAGTCTACACAGGCAAAATAGTTATTTATATTCAAAGTAGATAAACCATATTACTCGGAACAAAGGTTTATTTTACACGAATTCACTCCTAACAATAGAAAAAATAGTTTTAACAATAGGCTTCCTCTGATCCACCGATCAAGCGCTCCAGTCGGCCGCGCTATTCCACTGAGCTTAGTCGATGGTTACACTGTGTTTCTGTGTGTTAGTAGTGATTTGTGTGTTGCTATTGCTTTTGGCGAGCCTCAAGGTAAGTTTAGGCATGATTTTTCCGTGATACAATAGCATCATTAAAACAGAGCAAGATTATTTTTAATTAAAAAAAATCTACTGAGCCATTTTCATGTTGAGTATTAGTTCATTATACCACATTATACCGACCTATTTCTGTATTTATTTGAAAGAGCTGCTTATTAGCTACAAGAAATACTTTCATTTGTTTGCGCATATTTGCGACACCCATACAACTTTTCTTTATTTTCAGCATGACTGAAAAAATTTGGCGTACAGAATTTTTCGACGTATGGTTTGCTAACGCGAAACAATCAATCTCTAACTTTCAATTTAAATATAAATTAGTCTCAAATTGAAGCTGTTACATTTTTAAGCTCAGCAGAATAAATGTCAGATTTTTTTCTATAGCCGGCCCCACAAATAAGGCGTCTACTTTCGATATTTTTCCGCTGTAGGCTTTTACAAATTGTTATCGATTTTGTATTCAAAATTAAATTTAATTAATAACAAGAAATGACCAGCAACAAACAATAAAAATAGTTGAAAACTTGGATAATAGGAAACTCTCCATTCCCAGCCGTAGCGTTTACAGACGTGTGACGTCACTCAAGCGACCACCAATCCTAGACCGTTTTCTGTCACGTGACCAGATGTAAGAAAAGTATAATTTTTATTTCTCTTTTTATTAAAAATAATCCACTTTTCTTTTCAAAACTGAAAAAATTAGCTTCCTGAAGCATTAATCTACGAGAATGAGTTCAATTTATAAAAATTTTTTACTACTGTCAAATAGCCTATTTGTGGATTTCGAGTTAAAGTAGTAAAAGCTTTACTCTGTCATCATTCCTACAATTCGTTAGTCTGTGAAATGATTCTGTTATCACAATATTCTATAAAAAATTTCCTCAACATTTGACATATAACACGTCTAGATCCCAAATGTATTTGATAGTGAAAATCGACTTTGACTATAAGTGCAAAGTCAGCTAAAAACTTGTATGTTGATTATCTCCAAATACATGAATGCTGCCGACTTTGAATATATTTCAAACTATACTAAATTCGATTCTCTATCTGATGGTAATTTTATTTCCACATTATCTATTTCCCTTAAGGCTAATCCTTTGTTACCAAAATGATGCTTTGTAGCAGCAAGTATGTTCAAACCTTAATTTCCCTTTCACGGCTTATATATTGTCGGAATCTTTACGAAAATCACTCCATGTGTACAGTGAAAGCTTCTCTTTAATGAAAATATCATTTCTATGCCCTCAGATCTGTACGTCCGCAGAAATGTTGAATTGCAGAGTTAGCGAAATCTCTTATTTTGTCTAAAAAAACATACTTTCCTTTTACTTATCGACTCTATCTTTTCATATGTTGCGTATTATCTTATGCTAAACATTTTGAGCTCTGAATCTTAGCTGTTACTTGAAAATTAGGTGAAAAAAGTTACTTGTGCAATAATTTCCATTAGCTCGCAAGATCACCAATTTCACGATATTTCCTTAATATAATTTTCTAAAATGCAAGTGTTAGATCTAATTTGAATTATCATCTCATTTTACCCGTCTGAAAATGAATGTGGACTTGAGGCTTCTAAAAATATTTAAATTTCTTTATTGTATTTTCGAAAACTTACAGTATAGCTCAAACTCTCCTTACTAACACGTATTCTGACTCTCAAACAACTGGAAAATGCTTCTAAAATGATATGCTATTGGTTTTAAGTGTGTTAAGGACCCTTTGAACTGTTTTTGAAAGTATACTGACAAAAGTAAGGTTATGTGACAGTCTGAGCAACCCCAGAAGGGGGTTCTAGTGGTTGGGAGCTCCAACGTAAGGCAGTTTATTGAGCCCCTTATGGAAATGGCGAATAGGTCGGGGATGAAATGCCGGGAAGTCTGATACAAGAAGTAGAACAGGCCATCTCAGATGCCATTGAATGGATGGGGTGTAGCCAGTTGCGGATTGCAGCTCGTGTTGGTAGCAATGATGCTTGCCACCTTGGGTCGGAGGTTAATCTCTCTTCCTCTGGGTGGCTTGGTGAAAGGGTGAACTCTGTGGCCAGTGGCAGCAAGATTTCGGCTGAATTAACTGTTTGCAGCACCGTCGATAGAACTGATTGTGGATCTCTGTTTCAGAACCTAGTTGATGGTCTGAATCAGTGACTGGGGCGTTTCTGTGATAATCATTGCTGTAGATTCTTGGATCGTGTAGGGTTTCATTGAATGGATCAGGTGTGCTCTACTCGGGTGAATCGGCTACACCGGTGGCAGGGGCTTTGTCGAGTGCACTGGGAAATTTTTTAAGCTGAGGGAGGAAGACTCAAAACTGGAATCACAGTTACCGGCAGCCCAATGAAATTCAACACCGCATGTTAGAAGTACCTTAAATGAATCTCAACCATTAAAAATTCTGGTGATTAACTATGAAGTGTTTGTAATAGGCAACTTGAACTTTAAAGTGTTATTAATAACACAGAAGCAGATATTGTATAAGGTACAGAGAGCTGGTTAAAACCAAATATAACATGAGCAGAAATTTTTAACAATAGCATGACCGTTTTCCATAAGGATAGGTTGTAGTCCAATGGACATGGTGTATTTTTAGCTGTTAGTAAATATCTGTCGTGTAAAGAAATAGATGTCGATATGGTCTGTGAAATCTTATGGATTAAGTTGAACCGAGCTAAGACAAAACTTATGATTGACTCAATCTATCGTCCACCAGATGCAGTCGTAACTATAGTCAAGTCATTAAGGAATAGTGTAAATAATATAGCTCGTAAATTTCCGGATCATGCGATACTACTAGGAGGTGACTTCAACTTGCTGCATATCGACTGGACTAATTACGTTCACGTTGCTGGTCGAAGGGATAAAATAACTTGTAAAATCATTCTTGACCTGTTGTCATATCTCCATCTTGAGCAGCTCGTCACTAAACCAATGCGGTGCCATAACGGTAACGAAAACATTATAGATACTCTCGTAACAAATAGGCCTCAATTATTCACTGATATTTCTACCATCTAATCACAAAGCGTAATTGCTATAGTAAAATTAATAACTGAGCGCAAAAAGAAAAAGAAATGACCGTTTACAGATTCGAAAAGGCTTGAAAGGAGTGTTTTAGAGTGTACCTGAGGAATAATTACCCTACCTTCAAAGTGGCAAGTGGGACCATTGAAAAGATGTGGCATCGATTTATGCATATAGCCAGGAAATGGAAAATCAAGCAAGAAAGTGACTTTTCGTATCATACACGTTACTTAAAAAGCAAATGCTCAAGAAGTACGAGGTACTGTAGTAATTTAGAAGAGTTAGATAATATGAGGACACATTAAAAATGCGATGCATGAGGCCTTCAATGACTTCCGTTGTAATTCACTTTCCAAGAGCTTCACTAAAGACCCATAGGAATTTTGGTCCTATATAAAAAAAAGTCAGTTGTAGCGATAACAATATACCAGTCCTGAAGTAGACGACAGTGGCGACAAGGCTACCGTATTTAACATCGAATTTAAAAATTCATTCACAACCGAAAATATTTAAAACATACCTATTTTTCCACATTGTGTAAAGTAACAAAAAGAATCCGGTTGCTCACGAGTACAAAGGAAAAAGCTCAGTTGTTAACACGGTTGGTTCTGTGAGGTATTTGGGCGTAATGGTACAAAGCAACGTGAATTGGACTTGCACATACTTTCCGTTGTAGGTAAAGGAAATTCAAGATTAACATTCATAGGTCATATTTTGAGCTCTTCAAAAGAAAATAGATTATAAAACTCTGGTTCGTCCGTATTTGGATTATTGTTGTGGAGTTTGGGATCCTTATTTTTTTTTTCCTTGACGGTAATATGTTTCTTGTTTATTTTTTATTATTATTTTTAAGAGAATTTTATCGTTTTTCATTTTCCCATTTTTCTTATTTTTTTACTTATTTAAACGGTATAATTTTATCTAAATAGCTTGCGAAGGGAATTTTCTCATTTTTCCCTCCTCTTGAATCTGTGGTAGTCTATCACAAGTTGTACCCAATAGTCCTCTATATTTGCATTCTTTTGAGTAAATATATAGTATATAGTGTTTCCCATTAGCCATATTAAGGTGTCTCTTTTATGTTCCGAGTTTGATGTGATGTCTGGTTTAAGTAGAAGTTCAGGAGTTATTCTTCTCGTGGTGTTATCTAATATACGTGCTGCGGTACGCCTTACCTAGTTCCAAATGTCTTTGACACGATGGCAGGTAATCCTATGGGGTAGAGTGTCTGCCATTTGACAGTGGTTACATGTATCCGTTTCTAGAAGATGGATTCGATTTAGTTTGGAGTTAGTGGCTATTGTCTCATTAATTACCTTGTACCAGATTGAATGTACGGATGTCTGTAACACTGGGTTATGGATATTTCCAAAGATTTTTCCATATAATAGTTGGGTACTTCGTTTCTTGTCTATTTCCAGGCGTATTATACTTTACAATATTGTAGATTATTTTGTTGTTAAAGGGCAGTTATTTTTGTGTTGTAACTTCAGGTAGCTGAGTTCCAAGTAGAAAAGTTGTAAGTATTTCAGCTGGTTTGGTATTCCGACGATGCTGATGGGTGGTGTCAAGCTATGTGGTTTGTATAGGTTGATCGGGTCCGGTGTAAAGAGAGTGATGGTTCTATTTCTCGTTTGGCCATCCAGATTTAGGTTTTCCGTTTCCCCAATTCACTTCAGGCGAAGGCCAGAATGGTTATTTCAAAAGGCCATGGCAGAATTCCTTCCAGTTCCTCGTCGCTGGTTCTTTCCGCCTATAATTACCTTGATGTCGAGGAGGCGTAAAGCCAAAAGAGAATTGTCGATTCGAAAAGCGGACACATCGCGTCTCACTTAAATATAGCAATACTAACAATTTGGTGTCACGATATTCGTAATGGTGATAGTGCTAATACTAACGATGAATATTCTGCAGCTGATGGTAGCCACCGCAACAATAACAATATACCAAAATTAAAATTGCAACTGTAGTGAATTTTTTTCATATAGGTTGCTCTTAAATATCTTCTCAGTCAACTGTGTACTAATAAGCCGCTGTGGTGGGGTATTATAGAAATCAAGTCTCGTTCTGCGCCGCTTCGTGGTGATGACCTTCTCGCCACTCCACACTCAGGCTGTTTTATTAATAACGTGATATTTCCACGAATACCTGGAGTTCCAAAAGCTTTCAGACAGTGGAAAGAGAACAGGTGAGAGAGTCCAGGGGCCTTCTTTTCGGATTTGCAGACAGCATCGGGATGTCTACAAACAAATGGTTTTATGGTTATTACAATAGTTAATACTAAACCAAGAAGCTAATTCAGGTTCTTAAAAAAGTCCAAACCTGTTATATGATTTTTAGCTAAGCAAGAAGAAGAACAAAATAAATATTGTTACGGAAAATCAATACTAATATTAATAAATAGTGAAGCATGAGATAGTGTAAATACTAAATAAAAATTGGGAGTAATAAAATTAATACTTATCTCTCCCTTCTAATTAAATTTAGCTACTACAGAAAAAATAAGAAATGTTATAATGTCTCTGAATAGAAAATACTCAAGTGGTTATGATGGGATGTCCAGCAAATTAATTAAACTGTTGGTTATCTGTTAAATATATCTTTACTTGAGGGTACATTTCCATAAAGGCTTGAGTATGCCGTAGTTAAACCCCTCTATAAAAATGGGATAAGTCAGTTGTATGGAATTACCTTCCTATTTCATTACTAACAGCCTTCTCCAAAGATTTTGAGAAAGCAATGTACAATAGAGATTACCAAAGCCTTTAAAATAATAATATTCTAACTAAATCACAATTTGGTTTTCAAAAGGGCCATTCAACAGAACAATCTATATTCGCATTCACTGACAATATTTTAGAAGGAATAAATGATAAATTAATACCTGTAGGAATTTTCTCTGACTTGTCTAAGGCATTTGCCTGTGTTAATCATGATATTCTGATACAAAAATTTAGTACTATGTTATAGATGGCATTATTAATAAGTTGCTTAGTTCTTACGTTCTTAATATAAAATAGAAATAGCCTCTGGAACATATTAAGGTTGCGTTAAATGGTCCACTGTTTTCTGAGTGGGAATTTATCAGATTTGTAGTACCTTAGGGACAGCGTCGGCCTTAGTCATTGCGAGGCCCCGGGCAGCAGATCTTTGCGAGGCCCTTGTCCTTTGTACAAAATATATTAATCGTAGGTATTAATGATGATCAACGAAAAATGCAAACATCAGAAAAATAAACTTTGAGTTTTAAAATATTATATTAAAAAAGTTATTAAAAGTTAACAAACATAAAGATAACAAATCATTAAGAATAAACCGAAGTACATTAAGGCCTTGGAAGATATACACAGGGATTTAAAAATGATATTTGCGCCTTTTCCTGAGACTAAATTATTTAATAAAAGCACAAGAATCTAACGAATGAGCTATTTCATTTTCAATTCAAAGAATAGAAAGGACTGAAAACCAATCTTGTCATCGAATTCCTCAAATATGTTTTAATATTTTTTGACCATGAAAAACTTCTTTCTGCGGACGCAACTGTATTACGTGTAGCGGCAATAATTCTCAAGACACATCGATAGTGGGGTATATTTCAATGATTAAGTTAATGTTTTTCTCTATTATTTATGTCATCACTGTGATACCACCGTCGTTTTCTTCATACAGTTCTTGTCCATCAATATCAGCTGTTTCTCCTGCTATTATACGAATGTGACAATCAATAAATTTAATTGAGAAATTTTGAGTAGTTAGTAATTGATATATGCTTTACCATCAATTAATCAACTTTATTGATACCATTAATAGCAGAAGATAATTTTTTTTAACATAAACTTTAATCAAGTCGGGTAGGTGCGCGAGGGCCCCTCCAAGAGCGAGGCCCTGGGCGATTGCCCTGTTCGCCACCCCCTAAGGCCGCCTCTGCTTAGGGATCTATATTGAGCGCCACTATTGTTTCCAATATATATAAATGGGCTACCCTATGTTACATCTACAAACTCAAAATTTGTCCAATTTGCAAATGACACAAATAAAGGAACTGAAAATATTTCAGATTTATCTACAGAATATATTTCAAATTATAACTTTGACCTTATTAATAAATAGTCTACAGTTAATTGATAAAATTCAATACATGCAACTCAGTACATCATACAGATTAACGCCAGACGTAGACATGAAGTTTGCAGACCAGTCCATTGAATAGGTAGAGTGTGTGGAACTTCTAGGACTGCATATTCTTTATAATTTAAATTGGAAGGTACATGTCTGGCTTACTGAAGCGATTTGGTGCAGCCGCATTTGCAATTCAAATGAGGAAACTATTTTGCTTACCTTCACTCCTTAATGTCATATAGAATAAAATTCTGAGGGAATTCTACTCATTTAGAAAAAGTGTTCAGATCCCAAAAGCGAGTAATAAGAATTATGAAGGGGTTAGCAGTAGAACTTCATGCAGTGAGCTATTCACGAAGTTGGGGAACTGAGTATATATACATATTGGCTGAGTATATATACATGTTGGTGCAGGGTATATATACATATTAATGTCCTTTGTAGTCACCAATCATACTCTATTTGAAACAAATAGTAAAATACACAATTATAACACTAGACGTAAAAATAATCTTCACAGGGATTACAAGTAGTTATCATTTGTTCAAAAAAGGGTCTGATATTCAAGGATTCATATCTTCAATAAGTTCACAGCACATCTAAAATGACTTACAGATGATAAGATCAAGTTCAGGAAAAAATTATAAGAATTTTTAATTCACAAAAGTACGAGATGTAAGATATCTACGAAATAATTGCCAGTAGTTAGTGAAAATGTAGTTGATGTAATTAATGTACCATGTATGCTATGACTACATTTCTGGTATAGGTATCTATTTTGTTTTGCAATTGTTTATCTGCAAATTGACAATTTTACACATCCTACAGAGCCAGTCTTCTGTGTTGGGACCTATGGAAAATGAATGTATTGTATTGTACTACTGAAGTACTGACTGTAAAGCACCTTAGAAAATCGTTCAGCAAATTGCAATCGCATAACACCCCCCTCCGCCACCTCGCTAATTGTTGATCAGTAAAAAAAAAATCAACCACCATATACAAGGCAAAAGACTTAAAATTAGGGAAAATTAATCATATTAACTTTGAGGTTATTAATCCAAAAGGTAAAAGTGATAAATTATATTTAACAGGTGCAAATGTACTCTAATTTGTGTGGTGTATGTCTTGAGTCCCGCAGATTATACTGTACTTGAGTGTGTTGGCTGGCCGATTGGTTATTTATTGTCTGTCGGGCCTGATATTAACTAACCCACCAGATATCGACTTCTTTCTTGATCTCTCTTCTTTACTTCAAGATGACGATCTCCTTGTCTCTGACACCAGATACCCTTTAGATAAAGTAGAATTATGAAACTGCATAGAACAATAGGATACTGATGGCAGCCAAATTCTTGTGGCTGGAGTGAGCTCTTCGTGACCTGAATGTTATCGCGTGATGCAGATAGGAATGCGTTGGGGAATAAGAACAGTTGCTACACATTACAGTACAGACTTATTACAATACACCGAAATTTAGCAATTGTTAATTACCACTGCAAGTCTGAATTTAGACGATTAATGCCAAAATGGGTAAAAGTGATACGGTTGGTAGCGCGCTTACTCCATGTGTGTACTGCATTCTTCGCATCCTGGCATTGACTGCCACTGCAAGCCGAGAATGCTCGTGCACTCTGTGGAATCTGCTGACTCTTATCGTGTGGTGGTCTCATGATCGATTGCTGGGCGGCCGCATCACAGCGCCTTACAGCGGGCTATATCCACCGACATTACTACAAAGTATTAAAGGAATTTCTGGTCCCCTTACACAGCTAAAGATTGTTGCCTAATAAATAATTTAATAGCATCACTGAATGGTTCAGGTACACCTGCAAATCTGAACCTTTTAAATTTAAATATAACAAAACACTTTTCACTCTGAAGTTATAAAAGAAAATGTAATTATTGCAAAAGTTAATAAAAAATACTTTGAAGTACAATAATTCAGCTATAGAAACAGATCTATCTAATAAAACAATGTTAATAACACTCAGTATCTTCCAGTATAATCTCAGTTATACGTTCCGTTCTTACTAATACAATTAAGAAATCTTAGACTAGAAACCAATTTGGCTCCCACTGATCTGAACCCAGATAGTATAATTATTTAAACGTCTGTTCACGATATATTTTACTCAAACCAATATCGAGATTCCAAACTTTTTATCTCACAATTGAGTAGAAAATGAAGTAAATTACCATATTGTTTGCATTGTTTTTATTGATCTAATTATCCATGCTATATGCCTAGCTGATGAATGAGCTAGTAACATAAGTTTTAATAATTGATTTAAGCACTAGCTCTCTTGCTTTCATCTGTTGTAGGTGAAGGGTCATTTTTACATGTCCTATCTTATTTTTATTGCGTAATTACAGTTTTATTGCACCATTATCCAAATATAGTGAAAAAAAAAATGTTGGAGAATGAAAGGAATCGTGAAAATAGTTGTTCTGTCTCTAAATATTCTGGAAATTTCTTTTTCACTTACGATATTATCCTTATTTTAAACAGTGGCAGAATCAATGGATGCCTATGTAATCCATTCAAATTCTTACCAGAATTGTAATAACATTTAAATTTAATGTAACTTAAGATATCATTTGAATATCAATTCTTTACAAATCATAAGATTCTTTAACTGTAATTAACTGGCGTGTGGGGAAGGGAAAAAAATGGGAAACTGGCAGAAATGTAAGTGATTTTTTCAAGTTGCATGCGCTGTGCAGTATGTCACAGTTTTAAGCAATGTGCAGTGCCCCGAAAAGTTGGGAGTGCTGGTATACAGAGACAATACTGGTATATGCCTCGTCAAAGTTATAGTTGCTGTCGAGTTGTCTGTTTCTGATATTGTCTCTGCTGTTGTCACTGCTTGTGCCCATGTGCGTGTTGTGTTCACATTTGTTTGGTTCAGTCTAGGAAGTTGTAGGTTTACACCCTGTCAAAGCAAAATTGACCGCAAGTGTCAGTGTTCTATTAAAGTTATAGACTGTTTCTTGCTATAGGTAGCGCCACTCAAGAATTCAAACTATGGCTAAATTACAATTGTTAAAAAATGCCGTTCTCAGTGTTTGGTTTGTGTGGCCAATATACATTACTGTCACACTTGTGTTGTTTTTAACACTAAATACGAAAAATCCACATCCATTGGTTGATGAAGTATTTCATGTACCACAGGCTACCTTGTTTTGCCGAGGCGTTTTTTCGAGAGTAAGTAATTCATCAAATTAACCATAATATTTCCGGCTACCATCCCGGAAGGCTTTAAGTATGTATTGTTAAATCAGTCTGTAACAAAAAAAATAAGTCAGTTCTATTTTCAGTGCTTAGTGGCGGCTGAATGATTGGATAGTGAGAGGAAACATGAAAATAGTTGTATTGTCTTTTAATATCCTGGAATTTTCTTTTTATCCCCCCATGTTGTCCTTATTTTAAAAAGTGGCAAAGACATTAGAATAACTCAAAAATGTTTCCACTTTGCAGATGACAGACATATGACTCAAATGTACCCCAGATTTATCTACAGAACATAATTATGTCTTGACCGTATTAACAAATGGTTTACAGCTAATGGCCTATCTTTAAACTTTGATATAGGGGATTACTGGATATCTGCGATTCCACCAGAAACTGGCGTCATAATACTGCAGTGGTCAAATGCAAGACTCCCCTAGAAACAGTTTCGGAATTACATTTAACAGGTCCTGTTGGTCCAGTCTGTATTAAAAACTAATTCCTGATTGAAAATAATGGTCCAGGCTGTATTACAATGGAATTACTGCTTGAAAATATGTCTTGCAGTATTCTGACGTCATTACTGAAGGTGGTTGTACATAATCGTGATCTCCGATAGACCCCTTAATGCACTGGCATCAGCATTCAGGAGGATGCAGGTTCGAATCCCCATGCGGGTATCCAGATTTGGGTTTTCCATGGTTTCCCCAAATCACTCCAGGCGAATGCCGGGATGTTTCCTTCAAAAGGCCATGGCCAAATTCCTTTCAGTTCCTTGTTTCCAGTCCCATCCCCCCTCTAATGACGTCGATGAGGGGTAAAGTCATAAGTAAAAACAAAAAAAAAATCCAATAGACCCTGATAAATATATGCAATTCAGTAAATCACACAGATTAACACCAGATATAGAAATAAAATTTGCAGGCCTGTCAATTCAATGGATAGAAAGTGTGAAATTTCAAGGTTTGCATATTGATCGTAATTTAATTGCAAGGTACATTTAAAAAAAAAAAAAAAAAAAAAAAACTTGTGGCTTCACGCCTTGTCGAGGTATTTGGCTGAAGGATGGGATGGGGGAATTTAGCCATGGCCTTTTTGAAGGAAGCATTGAATTTGGGGAAACCATTGAAAACCCTAGTCTGGTTGCCCTGATGGTGATTTGAACCGGCTTTCTCCTGATTGGGAAGGTACGCTATTGATTTACTGAAGTGATTGGGTCGTAAGAATGAAGTAATTCACGGCATTTTTAGTAAATAAACTCTTGTTGGTCTTCCAACCATGTCACACATTTAGGGATGTGTCGAAGGCTTGGAACCTAGTTATCAAAATGCTGAAACAGCTCTGCGTCAGTAGTGAGCAGTAGAGTGGATGATGTCATCGTGCTGGGTTGGCTTTTGTCTTCCACTTTTTTCTGTGGCAGCATGTAAACAAACAGTTAATCAGCGAGATCTATGGATGAAAATGAGGGCTGAGATAGACACCTCTGAAACATCCCACAAGTGTCGTTTGTTCAAAAATGGTTCTGATATTCAGGGATACATATTTTCAATAAGCTCACAACACATCTTAAATTTCTAGCAGATCATATGATTAAATTTAGCAAAAAATTAAAAGAATTATAAAATTATAGCTCCGGACATTCAAGAATTTATTTCTAAGGTATCTACAAAATAACTGCAAGTAGTTTGTGTAAATGTAGTTGTCGTAATTAATGTATTACATATGCTGTGACTATATCTTCTGGTGTATTAATCTATTTTGTTATGCAATTATTTATCTTTAAATTGACTACTTTCCACATTCCACAGTGCGAGTCTCTTATGTTGGGATCTGTGGAGAATGAATATATTGTGTATAGTATCAGATTACCATCCTCTTTCATTATGAACAGCCTTCCCCAAATTTACGACAGAGTTTACCAGCTCCTTAAAACTAAAAATATTCTAACTAAATACAAATTCAGTTTTCAAGAGGGCCATTCAACAGAACAAACTATATTTGTGTTTGTTGACAATATTTTAGAATGTATAAATTTCTGTCTGCAGTGATTTTTTTGTATGTCTAAGGGATTTGACTGTGTTTATCAAGAAATTCTGATACAAAAATTAAGGCATTATGGTGTAGATGGCATTTTTTTAAAAAATGGCTTGGTTCCTTGGCATTTTGAATAGAAAACAAAGTGTCACTGGAACCTTTTAATGCAGTTTCACTGTTTTCTGAGTAGGGGTCTATTAGATGTGGAGACCCTCGGGGTTCTATATTGGGGCCACTTCTACCCTGTGTTATATTTGAAAACTCAAAATTTATGCTATTTCTTGCTGACACAAGCATAGGAATTAAAAATCCTTCAGAGTTATCTACAGAACATATTTCAAATTATGTCTTGGACTGTATTATTAATTGGTCCACAGCTAATGACTTGTCTTTGTAGCTACGTTGTGGTGTCAAGTATACAAAGTTTCATGAAGATCCATGTCGATGGTGTTGTGATGAATTTTTACTGGATGATTTGAAATGGAATTATCCTTGAACAGTAAATAAGTGTGGGTGAGATTGAAAGAAAAATTATTGTGGTCAGTTCATTATACAAATTTTACCACGATTTGGGTTTTCAGGTTCCATGTTCTTTGATACAAGGTGGGTGTGTCTAGCATGGAAGTGGCAATTGGAATAATGTCAAACATGGTATTAGTTCAAATGCATTACATGTAAAATACGTATGAAACAGGGCTATCTTTGGTTCGATTGAATTGTCTGTAAGGGGTAACCACCACTGCAAGTGTTGTAGCATTCTCTCTCCTTTTTTTTTGGGATAATTGTAAGTTTTAGGGGAAGCAATATTGAAACAGTTACTTGAAATGGAAAGATGAATATGTAAGTATAGTATTAATTTATGGTACTACATTGCATGCAAATATCAGGATATTAAAAAAAAAAATAGTCGAAACTGTATGTCTTCTTGCACGTATTCTATTTTAAAGAAGTTTTAGAAATCTGGCCACAATTAACACTACCATAACTCCACATGCTCAGGAATTCTGTTAGTTATACGAGGGTTGGAACTTAAATAGTGGCAACACTGCTGTGGAGACGCTATGCAATGGAATCTACTATTGTCGCTGATAGTACACGTTGTTGACATACCTACCTTACCTCCGAGCAAATGGACTCGCCCATCCCACGTCCCCGGTGTGCCCACAATTGAGGGAAACACAGTAACTTGTGAGCGAGCGGTCTAGCGTAACAGTGTCACTATGTTTTCACGATGGGTTCCGCATGAATTGACGGAAATGCAGAAATGGATGCTTTATGACACACTTGGAGTTCTATGAGTGCGAAGGAGAGGCTTTCTTACGCCGTATCGTAACACTGGATGAGACATGGGCCACATTGTACGAGCCAAAACTGAAACGCCAATCCAACGAATGGCGTCATTATGGGTTACCGCGAAAGTCGAAAGTGCGTCAGAGCCCCAGTATGGTGAAAGTTATGGTGATTCTCATGCACAACTGTG